>JAZDUH010000223.1:3320000-3477202 GCA_036419115.1 Scarus forsteni | reverse complement strand
ATTATTATAAATATAACTTAAATTATAATTATAATTATAATATATATAATATAAAAGTCCTCGTTTGTAATTATGGAAAATGCTTCTATTTTGAAAAACTAAACAGTGGTATTTTTAGTAAGAGCTTAACACAGTCAGGAGGTAAATGAAGCAGCTCTTCAGTCTGAGCTGCAGCTCATGAACTCCCTCCCCTCTCATGCAGCCGTCCACTCTGCAGTCGAGTCTGAGCGCTGAATAAACACGCTCATATTTGATGAATGCTGGATAAAACAAGTCAGTGTTGGAGTCATGGACGAGACGTGTGGTTCACTGTAAAGACAGAAAACGAGTGTGTGTGCTTCAGCGACGTTCAGAGTTTCAGTCTGTGTGTGCTGAGGCACACTGCACTGCCAACAGGCTTTAACACACAGCAGAGAGACTTCAGGGAGCTGAACGCACACCGTTGCAGACATTTTGGGTAAATGTTTGATTAAAAAATCAAAAATATCCTGTGACTTTCTTCTGCTGTGACCTCCTCTAAGAAGTCTGAGACAGAATACAGAAGACTGCAGCAGCTGCCACACTGAACGTGGACTGAAAAAGTGTTGGATTTTTCAAGATAAAACAATAAAACTCAGACAAATCTGTTCTTCAGAGAATAAGATGTTTCTGAGATATTCATTACAGCTAAAAACATGGGTGACCCCCTCCATCATCACATGATCCAGAGCCTCTGAAGCTTTAGTGTGGGATGGTTTTGAGCTGGACCAAAGCCCACGACTGGTCAGGTCTGCATCAGGCTGCTGTTAGCACTGCTGCTGATTCAGAATGTCTCTGCTTCATCTCCTGCTGTAAACACAAACAGACGACTGATGGAAGAACAGCTTTGCTGGTTCTTTCTCTCCTTAGTCCACTGCCTTTAAAGACAGAGACTGACCATCAGAGGAAGCACCGAAGAGGAGTCCAACATGACCCTGCTGTTAAACTCCTGAGCTCATGACAGACTAAACTGTTTCATCTCACTGCCTGATCTGCAGCCTCCTCTCTCTCTGCTCTTCACTCAAACTGAGAGTCGTTCTCCACATGTAGAGGATCGCTCCAGAGCTCTCATTTACAGATCGAGAGAGAGAGGAGAGAGGAGGCAGATCTGAGGAGCTATAACCAAGGACACACCAGAGCATCCTCCACAGAAGTGCTTGGACTGATGGACCCGCCCACTTACTGGATATTACTCTGTGATTGGACGCTGCAGCAGAGTGAACATTAATAAAACATCAGCAGAGATTAATCATGGAGGAAAAACAGACCTTTACACCAACGCTGAGAAACACTGAAATGATTGTAGAGTCTGTTAAGTATTGGAGTGTCATAAAAACAGATTTAAAGTGTTTTTGATGAGAATATCCATAAAAGAATATATTTAATAAATCAATTTAATATCAGAGCATCATTCAGACTGTTAAATGTTTTCTGAATCATTGATTCATATCCATAAACTAGGTCTTTATATCAAAATAAGCACATTTTAACAGAAATATTTGATTAAATAAAACATTATATCAAAATTTAAAAGAAAACATTTACTTAATCATTAGGGTGAAAATCACCAGTTTAAGCACAACACAATATGACTACAATATTCTGTACTTTATGCCATTTTAAAAATTACAAAGCCTGACATGATCATGGGAATATTTACCATTAGGCAAACAAAGGCAATTACCCCCTAATGTCTCATAAAATGTGTTAATAAAGTTCCCTCGATTCAAAGTTTTTATTTTTGATATAGTCTTAATTTAAGTGCATAAAAGTACATCAATATGCTTTATCTATTATGATCATTTGGACCGATCCCTCCCTTCTCATGCACATGTGAAGATGAAACCAAAACACGGAAATAAGCATGGATGGTAATCAGTGTTTGACGAAAATGGAGCAGGGTTACCCCATGGAGCAGAGGAGAAAGTTAACTTTTTTTAAATCATAACTGCTAAAGGTGTAAACATTTTTCAAGAAACAGAACTGAGCAACAGCGAGAGCCAGACCCTCCTGTCAGCATCAGTAGAGGAGGATGCAGTAGGAGGTCATTAGATGAGAGGAGAGGGACACTTTTCATCACATCCATGTGAGGAGGAGAGCTGTCCAAATGGTAAATTATATTAGATGTTGATTTAGGAACTATTACTTTCAGTAAAAGCCTTGTGATGATTCACTTGTCAGATAAAAGTCTCAGTTAACAATGTTAATTGTTACAGGTATAATGGTTATTACCTATTATCAACATGATTAAATACAAAATCTCAAACAAATCAAAATCCATTTCTTTTAAGTGGGAGCTGTAGTACAAACTAGAGAAGATGTTTGATCATCAGCTCGAGTTTGGTGTCACTACTGTTACCAGTACAGTTATTAATCTTATTACTGTCAGTAGTTATTACTTAAAGGTGCTATGAAGAGAATCTATTACCGGCGAAATAAAGACTCTGCTACCCATGAGCACGCACTGTGACTGTCATAATGCTGCATTCCAGTAACCTCGCAAAAGGGAGCAACATCATCTCCGACTTATCGGCGTTCTAGTTGAAGTCAGTAAAAAACGTACCGATCTACCAGGCTGTTGTGAGCATTGCTGTTCACAAATATCACATGAAGAATGTGATTATCACTATGGCAGCATTTTTGTAAATATAAGTCTATCAATACTATGTATACAGCTGATCTAGAGCATACACACACTAGTCAGAAGTGAAAATACATTGATTTTTACAGGAGCTTTAATAACTGTTCACACTGGGGGCATCCATCTTCCATTGTCAGCTCGGGGTGGTGTTGAGTATCCAGGCCAGTCCAGCCCTGTCAAGGAATAGCATTTATAGATAACCTATTTTGATGCTATAAAACTCAGCTTAAAGTGTGTATTTTGATCAGGCGTATATCTACTAAAAGGGAGACTTTTTTGTAATAACTTAGAAACTCCTCACAGTCTCTTTAAAGGAAAAGTTCGGTTCCTGCAGCTTTTACATTGTTTATAGAATGAAGTAGAACAATATACTCATGAAGGCTTTCCTGATCCAAACAGTGCTTCGGGAGATATTTAGATCCAAAATCGAGCAGCGGACATCCGTACAAACGTAGCACAATAGGGCATGCATAGCGCCGCTCCTAAAACTGCATTAATCGTCCAAAAACTCATTATTTCACCAATATTCCATCATGGTCCAGTCGCGCTACTCCTCCAAGGCAGTCTGAGTCGCTCCAGACATATCTTTGAGCCTCTGCTGACCTCTGAGCTGACGAAGAAGACCGGGTGCCTCCGCACATGCGCAGTAAGGCTCATTGTTTTAGGGGCGACCGCCGGCTACACAACGACTTTCTTCCTCCAGTTTTGTGCCAAATGGACGAATATCTATCGGATGAAGATGTTGTGGAGGAGAACTTTGAATATGATGGGTGTCCTTACAGTTTCGAGCCAGAGTTTACAGATGAGGAGCTCATAGAAAGGAGGTCATGGAGGCAGCGCCCAGAGAGTACTGCATGACAAGCAGAGGCACCCGGTCTTCGTCAGCTCAGAGGTCAGCAGAGGCTCAAAGACATGTCTGGAGCGACACAGACTGTCTTGGAGGAGAAGCGACTGAACCATGATGGAACATTTGTGAAATAATGAGTTTTTGGACGATTAATGCAGTTTCAGGAGCGGCGCTATGCATGCCCTATTGTGCTACGTTTGTACGGATGTCCGCTGCTCGATTTTGGATCTAAATATCTCCTGAAGCACTGTTTGGATCAGGAAAGCCTTCAGGGTGAGTATATTGTTCTACTTCATTCTATAAACAATGTGAAAGCTGCAGGAACCAAACTTTTCCTTTAATCTCATTCAGTATAAATTTATATATAAATTTAAATCTAATTCTTTTAAAGCAATGGTGTACGATTTGGAAGCTTGGTACATCTTAATAAGACAGTTTATAAGGCCGTTATGGTCCTATGATCCAATCTAGGCAATATAAAGACCAAACAGAACGAAAAAAATCCATTCAGTATATCCACTGCAAAGCAGTATAATAGTTGACCAATCCAAACCGCCGGGAACGGCGGTTTGGATTGGTCCGTGGTCCGTGGTCCGTGGTCCGTGGTCCGTGGTCCGTGGTCCGTGGTCCGTGGTCCGTGATGGGGGGGGCTGCAAACTGGTTTTCAGAACGTATGCCATAGCTTTAAGTGAGAGCTGTAGTATCAAGTAGAGGAGATCAACATCCATATTTCATATATATTATTATTATTGTTATTATTATTATTATTATTATTACCTCTGATTACAACTGGAATTCACTGCAAGACGTCTGCAACCCAAAGCATGTATATGTTTTGACGCTAATGAATGCAGTTCGGACCGTCATC
Source organism: Scarus forsteni (assembly GCA_036419115.1). NCBI lineage: Eukaryota > Metazoa > Chordata > Actinopteri > Labriformes > Labridae > Scarus > Scarus forsteni. The sequence goes on along the minus strand of JAZDUH010000223.1, from coordinate 3,472,828 downwards.
AGAACTCTGCATTGCTTTACAACTTTTTTTCAACAACTTACAGGATGTAAAGCGACGAGGTGATGTATCTCTTTCTAGTTACGTAGCGGTAGTTTTTACGGAGCCCCCCTGGTGACATTGGATAGAAAAAAAATAATGCGTGGCCACGAGAAAGTAATGCGTGGCCACGATATAGTTAATGCGTGGCCACGAGATAAATAACGCGTGGCCACGAGAAAGTAATGCGTGGCCACGACATAGTTAATGCGTGGCCACGACAAAATTCACCTTTAGTATAGTATTGAGATCTACCAGTTTCAGAGCAATACAGAGACTGTAGCCTCTTAATATGGACAACTCTGAATACATTTCTCGTTATTTTAATTTGGGAATGAACTACAATGACATTCTTAAGTCACTTGCGATTAAGCATGGAGTAATTCTTAGCAAGAGACACTTAATACGGCTGCTCTAAATGACTGCGGTCATACCATCCGTGATTCTGTTGCACACTTTGCCCAAATATTACGGTAGGCCATGACGATGGTGCGTTCAGTGGCACCGTGGAAAAATAACTGCTAATTTCCAGACAATTTTACTGCAACATTAATGATTAAGAGCGCATCAAAATCAGGCGTTTGAGGCCAATTTTTACTATAAGCAATAAAAAAAACAGTTAAAAAATTAAAATCAAAATTTGTACTTATGATCTAGGAGGTCCAACAAAATATTGTACAGTACATTCCCAGGTAGGCCTACCTCTGTGCTTCTTTCCCCAAAATTTACTGTAGCATTATTGATTGAGAGCACATCAAAATCAGGCATCTGAGGCTCATTTTAATGAACAGCAAATATTTAAACATCATAAAAAGTCAAAATAGTACTATGATCTCTAAAGTCCAACAGATAAACAAAATTAGATCATAGTACAGATGAGAATTTTCAAATATTTGTCATTCATAAAAATGAGCCTCAAACGCCTGATTTGATGTGCTCTCAATCAATAATGCTGCAGTAAATTGTTTAGAAACAAGCATAGAGGTACCCGAGACAAGTCTTTACAATATTCTGTAGGACTTTAGAGATCATAGTACTATTTTGACTTTTTATGATGTTTAAATATTTGCTGTTCTTTAAAATGAGGCTCAAATGCCTGATTTGGATGTGCTCTCAATCAATAATGCTACAGTAAATTTTCAGGAAAGAAGCACAGAGGTAGGCCTACCTGGGAATGTACTGTACAATATTCTGTTTGACCTCCTAGATCATAGGAACAAATTAGATTTAATTTTTTTAATAAATTTTACTGATTTTTCTGATATTCGCTTAAAGTAAAATAGGCGTCAAATGCCTGATTGAAATGTGATTGTAATCAATAATGTTGTGCCACTGAACGCACCATCGTCATACCTCCGAAACCTTTGGCCTACCGTAATATTTGGGCAAAGTGTGCAACAGAATCACGGAACCACGGATGGTATGACCGCAGTCATTTAGAGCAGCCGAATTAAGTGTCTCTTGCTAAGAATTACTCCATGCCTAATCGCAAGTGACTTAAGAATGTCATTGTAGTTCATTCCCAAATTAAAATAACGAGAAATGTATTCAGAGTTGTCCATATTAAGAGGCTACAGTCTCTGTATTGCTCTGAAACTGGTAGATCTCAATACTATACTAAAGGTGAATTTTGTCGTGGCCACGCATTATTTTTTTTCTATCCAATGTCACCAGGGGGGCTCCTTAAGTTTTTGATGTGTGACAACAAGCAATTTTTGGAAAACTTAGTATCGTAGTTTTGTAGCTGGCTATATATCACTACTTACAGCCCGGTGCTCTAAGACGTGTCTGAATAATATAAATTTGCTCTAGTTTTAATTGTCTTGTTCCTGAACTTGAGTATCCAGGCCAGTCCAGCCCTGTCCAACCCGACTGGAAGGTTAAGGAATAGCATTTATAGATAACCTATTTAGATGCTAAAAAACTCATCTTAAAGTGTGTATTTCCATCAGGCATATATCTAAAAGTGAGACTTTTTTGTAATCACTTAGAAACTCCTCACAGTCTCTTTAAAGATAAAAGCAGGAACAGACTTCACTGTTCAGTTTAATGAAGAATCAGTGACTCTAACTGAACTTTAGCGTCACAAACATATTTATGGAGATTTCTGTTTCAATGTGATGTGACTGTGATCTAAAGTCAACACCAAGCATTTTTTTTTTTCTGGCCACTGATCATTTTAAGCTTTTACACTGTCCTTTTCTGGAACTTTAAAAATTATGATTCTGTCTTTTAATGTTTTTCTAAATGTCTTTGAACACATTCACACAGATGTGGACTCCATACTTCATTGTGTATGTTTTGTCATAAATTATGAGAATTCAATTTAATTTCAATTATTTTTTGCAGAATTAAACTGCTCATTTATTGAGGCTGTGAGTTTATTGTGACATCAGTGTCTGAGTTCTGGTGTTTCCTTATAAACAGGCACTCGTTCATCATCTTGTGTCCCACATGGACCCTCTGACGGCTCACTCTGTCAGCTGAGGTGACTCAGCAGCTCTTTTAATCCAGTTATTAACAACATTTGAGTGAGGCTGACACAACTTCACATGTCCCTCAACAGAGTAAAGGTAAACAGCCCTGAGTTTGAACCAGACGGTGCCGTTGTCACTGTCAAATCTTTAAAAGTACAAAACTCTTGTTTTAACCCTCCAAAATAAAAGACCATTGGAGAGCAAACTGTCTCCAAGAGATCCACTTAAAGTGACAGAGCGTTAAACTACATGAGGACAACAGAGGCTAACAGAGACAAACTGTTCTGATCCTCCACAGAGATCTGTCTGTCTGAGACTTTAGCCACACTTTATAAATGAGCTCTCAGGTCTGCTGCTCTGTCCTCAGAAAACTTCTCTTCCTTTCTCTGTTGTTTGTGGTGATGGAGACCTTTAATCCTGCTCAAAAGCCACCAGCTCTCTCTCACCATTACAGTCCACTAAACTCATCAGGAGCATGTCTCCAGTCATCTGTGTCTTTACAAGCAGGCTGATCTTCTCCACTCTGGCATCATGACAACAACAACAGAGCATGCTAGCTGATGCTAACGAGGTTAGCAATGATATGGCACGTGCCGTCCTGTCACTGCTGTTTTCTCCACATGCACTGAGGTCATCGTTACACCCTGACCTGATATTTCTCTAACATCAACGTGTTTGTCATGTTTCTGTCAAAGTCTTCAGAGAAGTCCCTCCTGGTCCTCCCTGTTAAAATCCTGAAGCTTTAAATGTTTGTGTGTCCAGTATTTGGACCCCGGTGTTGCCGTAGCTGCTGTGAAGCAGCTCTCATTGTAAATGATGCCAAAGCTGTGGTCAGAGGACCTCTGTGAACCGTTTACTGCTGTCGTCCTTCTGTGATGATTTTTTACTGAATATTCAGTGAGGTGAGTCTAGAAAGGTCAATTAATGCTGAAGGAGGTCAAATATTGTCTCCAAAAACAACGTCTGCTGTGTGTGAGTAATAAAACGTTATGTGAACTCAGATGTCCTGAACAAGAGCTTGAACACTCTGACCCATCCCTATGATCTACATCTTATTCAGACTCAGACCTCAGAACATCTGGACTTACCTGGCCTTCCTGCAGTTCCTCACAGCTGGAATCAGTCTCTGTTGTCCCTCATATGATGTTTTGTACTTCTTCAGATCAAACTCATCCAGAACCTCCTCTGATATCTGCAGCATGTGGGCCAGAGCTGAGCAGTGGATCTCAGAGAGTTCTGTTCCTGATCTTTTCTCAGACTTCAGGAACTCTTGGATCTCCTGATGGACTGAGAGGTCGTTCACCTCCATCAGACAGTGGAAGATGTTGATGCTTCTGTCAGGAGAGATATTTTTACTGTTCACCTTCTTCAGGTTGTTGATGACTCTCTGGATCATTTCTGGACTGTTGTCTGTCTGACCCAGCAGATCTCCTAAGAGCCTCTGGTTGGACTGCAGAGTGAGGCCGTGAAGGAAGCGAACAAACAGGTCCAAGTGACCATTTGGACTTCTCAGGGATATCTCCATGACATTCATCAGGAAGACATCCAGAGTTGAGTCAGAGGTCTCGGGATTAAAAAGATTTGAAACCTTTTCTTCAAAAAATGTTGAAGAGTATTTGTGTTTGTGGCCTTGAATGAAATCCTCCACCACACTTCTTTTCTCCTCGTTGGTGAAGCAGTTGAACATGTAGACTGCAGCCAGAAACTCCTGAACGCTCAGATGAACAAAGCAGTAGACTGTTTTCTGGAAGATCACACTCTCTCTTTTGAAGATCTCAGTACAAACTCCAGAGTACACTGAGGCCTCTGTGACATCCAGACCACACCGCTCCAGGTCTTCTTTGTAGAACATGATGTTTCCGTTCTCCAGATGCTCAAAGGCCAGCCTCCCCAGCTTCAGAAGAACTTCTCTGTCAGACTCAGTGAGTTCCTGAGGATGTCCCTCAGCATACTTGTTCTTCTTCCTCTTTGTCTGAACCATCAGGAAGTGTGAGTACATGTCAGTCAGGGTCTTGGGCAGCTCTCCTCTCTGCTCCATGCTCATCATGTACTCCAGGACTGTGGCAGTGATCCAGCAGAAGACCGGGATCAGACACATGATGTGGAGGCTCCTGGAGGTCTTGATGTGTGAGATGATTCTGCTGCAAAGATCTTCATCAGTGAACCTCCTCCTGAAGTACTCCTCCTTCTGCTCGTCAGTGAAGCCTCGTACTTCTGTGACCCTGTCAACACATGAAGGAGGGATCTGATGGGCTGCTGCAGGTCGAGAGGTGATCCAGATGAGAGCTGAGGGGAGCAGGTCTCCCTTGATGAGGCTTGTTAACAGAACATTTAACGATGACCTCTGTGTGACCTCAGACACAACCTCCTCCTTGTTAAAGTCCAGAGAGAGCCTGCATTCATCCAGGCCGTCAAAGATGAACAACAGTTTACAGACAGCCAGAGTCTCTGCTCTGACCTCCTGCAGTGTTGGATGGAAAACATGGAGCAGCTCCAGAAGACTGTAGGACTCATCTCTGATCAGGTTCAGCTCCCTGAATGACAGCAGAGCCACCAGACTGAGGTCTTGGTTTTCTGAGCCCTCAGCCCAGTCCAGAGTGAACTTCAGCACTGAGAAGGTTTTTCCAACACCAGCCACGCCGTTTGTCAGAACCACTCTGATGGCTTTCTGTTGATCAGCTGAGGCTTCAAAGATTTGATGGCACCTGATTGGAGTCTCATGGAGGGTCTCCATCTTGGAGGCTGTCTCAAGCTGTCTGACCTCATGTTGGCTGCTGACCTCTTCACTCTGTCCCTCTGTGATGTAGAGCTCAGTGTAGATCCTGTTCAGGAGGGTTCTACTTCCTGCTTCATCACTTCCTTCAGTCACATGTTCACATCTTCTCCTCAGACTGATCTTATGATCATCTAGAACCTTCTGCAGACCTTTATCTGACAAACAAGCACAAATATATCAGACTGGTTTAATTAAATGAACTAAATCAAATGTCCCATTTTCCTCATGAATCATTAAGAACACAGAGTAACACAGAGATTCCCCTGAAATAAAGTTGAACTGCTAAGACAGAATAAACTGACAGCAAGAGTCAGGTTAGATTAAAATGTTAGATTTATGGATTAATGACAGGATGATCTCCATTACATGACACTGATGTAGAAAGATGGTGAAGTTCTGTTCCTGCTCACAAAGACATCAGTCTTACCTTCTGCAGTGCTGGACTGACCGCTGATAAGACCTGGATCTGTCAGGACGTCCTGGACCAGAGCCCTGTGGAGGAAGGACAATGAGACCATGATGAGGGCTGTGAATCAGAACTGTAGACCATCAAGACCCAATTTTAGATTTCAAGATCCTTATCAGTGTGTGTGTATGTGTGTGTGTGTGGGGAGGGGGGATTACACACACATGCACAGATATGCATATATATATATATATATATAGATAGATATAGATATAGATATATATATAGATATATATATATATATATATATATATATATATATATATATATATATATATATATATATATATATATATATATATATATATATATATGCATAAATTTATAGCATTGTTGTCCATCTGTAGCTCTGAAACAGAAAAAACATCAGTGCGAAATTGTTTCTCCTTCAACCTCACATAAAAAAATTACTTCTAGGCAAACAGCAAGAGCCTTTTCTTATTCTTCCTCCAGACCGTCCATTAAACATTGAAGCAAAGTCTGATTGATCACACTGACATACAGACTGTGGTTACCAGGCATCACAGTAAAACAAGATCATTAATATTGACTTAGTTAATAATTCTTCTATTATGAAGATGAGAAATGTTTTGATTTCATTAAAATTAAAAGTAAACATTTTTTGACTGATTAATCATGGTCAAATGTTGGAAGGCAGTAATAATACAAATAAAACAATACTTCAGTATTTTTTTTAATTATTTTGCACCATAACTTGGGATAATATATTAACATCGCAAAGTAACAATAAGACCCTTAAGGTAATTGTGGGGGCAAAAAGTACCTGACCACTAATTAAGCCCATTTTAATTTTAAAACACGATTAGATCAAACAGAGATAATCCTCTATAAACCCAAAGGTCAGAAAACCTTTTCACAGTTCAGTAGTAAAACTGTCAAAACATCAAATTTGTTTTGTATTTTTTTCTTGCTTAGCTGAAATGTAACTGATTGTGTTCAGTGAGTAGATTATATCATCTTAAAGCGATTAAAGGCCCATCACTCAAATAAAATCATGACAGACTTCGTGATACCAGCAATTATTGTATCGTTGTCCAAAGAATTAGTATCGTATTATATCAGTATGAAACTGGTAATTTTAGCTCCTATTAAGCAGATCAGTGGCAAATAATGTGAGACAAAACTGTCTCATGTGCCTCCTCTCCTGAGATCACAGCTCTGAATCCAGGTTTGTGGATGACTCAGTAAACATTAATGTGCATCATGAAAAAGTATACCTTCATTTTTTTAGCTAGCAGGTTTTCAGCACTGTGAGCAATAAACTGAATGATCTGCTGCAAACAAACATTTTCATTATTACTGCACTGAATCTGAGGTATCAACATCAAGAAAGAGCAAGAAATCCTTAAAGCTCAAAACTGTCCAGGTGAGCCCTGGAGCCCAGCTCAGAGTAGTCACCTGCAGACAATTGCCCAAGGGCCTCTGATCCGAGTCCCAAGCAAGACGCCAGTCATTTGATCAGAGTTTCAAGCACATCCCAAGTTTTTTCTGTTGTGGGTAAGTTGAGTCGAGTCACAGGTTTGTCAAGTCAAGTCGAGTTGAGTCACAGGTTTGACGTGTCGAGTCCCTCACAATTGTTCCCCAGTGCTCCAAAGCGGCATTTAGATTTTTATCTTGAAGAGAGAAATCTTATCTTCCCACACATACAACACACGTACACCCTCTTTACTAATGTTAGCTTTAGCTATACCTTAGTGTTAGCAATAGCATTAGCTATAGCCTCATATTGACCACAGGTTGGGCTAACGTTCCTGCCATATTGACCTATGGTAGAAACGTTAGCTACCCTGCCAACTTCTGCAGGTTTCACTTTCTTGGCCTCATGTGTCCTCAGGTAGTGGATAAAGTTCAATGTTGTTCCCTCTTTTTTTGCGTTGCACTTGGCGTGTCTCTGTTTTCCACCTGATTGAAATTGTTTATATGCAAAGAAAATAACTTTGGGCACAGAAGACATAGCAGTTGTAAATTTGGAACCCGCGTCCCGTGCACCCTGTGTGGAGTACTGTATTGTGTGCAGGACAATAATAGGTGACAGACAAGTGTACTGTGAATGGAGCATTAATAAAGTGAACCTAAAAGGAAAGAGCGGCGTATATCTGCTGTCTGGCTCTTCATGTAAAGCCTGAGTGCGTGCAATCTTCTGAATCATGTTGTCTCAAATCAGGTTGAGTCTGGAGACATTTTCTCCCAAGTCCGAGTCAAGTCTCGAGTTTTCACCTCCTGAGTCCGAGTCGGGTTGCAAGTCATCTAATTAACATCTCAAGTCACCTTGAGTCCGAGTCCCAATGACTCAAGTCCAATTTTCTGGTCACCTGTCCAAAGTTGACATTATATGTTGCGTCTCTCTTCCATTCATCTTCAAAATTCTTGAAAAGACTGTTGCTCCTCCTGGACAGATTTCACACTATGAGCATCACACAGACACTCTTCACCTGGTTTAAATCTTATCTCTCTGTCCAAACTCTGTTCATTCAGCTCAAATCAATCACTTCCCATCATCTCCCAGTCACCACAGGTGTGCCCCTGGGCTCTGTCCTGGGGCCCCTGCTCTTCATCATTTACATCCTTTCTCTTGACCACATCCTCTGAAAATACAACATTCAGTTCCACTGCTACCTGACACCCAGCCCCACATCTCCACTGAGCCTGACTGCTTCCTCTCACCTCCCTCCCTCACCAACTGTCTCCTTGAAATAAAGTCCTGGTTCACACACTTCCTCAAATTAAACAGAGATAAGACAGAAATGTTTTTAACTGGCTCCTGATCCACTCTCAACAAATCTACAGTCTCACTATTCCATTTGACGACTCCTCCATCTCCCCTCCCCTCAGGTAAAGAGTCTGGGTGTCATCCTGGACAGCACACTCTCCTTCACCTCACACATCAACAACATAACCCTGTCAGTTTACCTCCACCTCAGAAACATCAACCGTCTCCTCCCCTCCCTCACCCCCACACCATCCACATTATGGTCCACAGTTTCGTCCTCCTGACTCGACTGCTGTAACTCCCTTCTGTTTGGTCTCTCCCAGAAGATCCTCCATAAACTTCAGCTGGTCCAGAACTCAGCAGCTCTCATCATTTCAAGGACTCCATCCACTCATCAAATCACACCATCTTGCAGTAGCTCCACTGGCCCCCATCACAGACCACATCCAACACAAAATCCTACTCCACACCTACAAAGCCATCCACAGCCTCGCCCTTCCATACCTCATCCACATCTCTGTACCTGCCCAAACCCTCCGATGCTCTTCCTCTGTACATCTGTCTGTCCCCTCTGCTCACCTCGTCACCATGGGGGGTCGAGCATTCAGCCGCTCGGCCCCCGTTATGGAACTCTCTCCCCCCTGACCTCAACAACACAGACTCCTCACCCCTCTTTAAAACCAGACTCAAAACCCATCTTTTCAAACCCTCCTACTCCCTCTGATCTTTATATGTCTGTTTTAATGCACTTTTTTATTTGTGCTTTCTGTAAGGTGACCTTGAGTGTCATGAGAGGAGTCCTGAAATAAAATGTATTATTATTATTTTCCCGTTTGCTGTGTCTCAGTCATGACTTGTTCTGGTTTTAGGCCACACTCCACTCATCCTGACTGATTAAACTTCATCAGGGTCCTCAGCTGGTTACACTTGAATAACTGTCCAGCTATAAGCAGAAGACCATACTACTTTGATTTCATGAAATATCTGAAGTTTTATAGAATTAAAAATAAAACCAGAGAGAATCGGAGGAGAATTCATCGACACGGACATCAGAATAATAACAGATAAATAATGGTCCTCATCTGCACAAACAGTCATCTGATTCAAAAATCAGATTACAATTGTTGAAGTTGTTGAAGTTGGCTGGATGACGGCTCAAGAGAAAACTGATTACAGCTGTTTGAAGGTCAAAGTTGTTCAGTTGTTTTTCCAACATCAAAAAGACATCAAATGTTCTACAGTGTTTATTTTTTATTGTTGAAAACTGTATGAAGAAAGTTCATGGAAATGTATCTTTGTTTATCAAAGTCAGATTAAAAAATTTGAGGGGTAAAATGAAAGCTTCTCCCCGATGACCCCTCACTGTTCTGAAAACTAAAAAAATATTTTATTAACAAAAAATAAAACATAAAAAGAAATTATTGTCAAAACCAAACTGAATTAAAACCGTGATCATAAACCTGAGGTCCAAACTGAAGCGAGGGCTGAGTGTGTTTCTGTGTCCTCATGGATGGACAGATATGTCTGTGTTTGAGATTATTTAGGGTCATAAATTTGACTTTGTTTGATCATTAGTCAGACATCATGAAGCTCAGGGCCCGTATTCCTAAAGATTCTTAGTGCAAAGAGTTGCTCCTTGTGGTCAAATTCTAAGAAAATTCTTAGAATCTTGGTGTTTTCTTAGAATTTCTCCTAAAAATTAAGAGTAGATCCTAGTAAAGAAAAAGCTATTCCAAAAGAATCCTAGCTCCTAAGAGTGCTCCTAAGGTGAGATCTTTTAGGAGCAGGAAGGAGGACTTTTAATCAGCTTAGGAGTTCCCTAAGCAGAGGACAAAATGGCGGAGGGAAGAGGCAGGAGAGATGTAGAGTGCTATAGTGTCCCAGGCTTGCTTCTTGGCTTGCACTGTGACACTGGGGCTAAAATTACCCCTCAAAACACTTTTATGCTCATTGATCAATTGAGCCCAAAGCAAACACTGTTCCTCGGTCCAGTTGGGTTCTTTTTCTTTTTTTCTCCATTGTTGTTCACTAGTTTGTAGCAAATGTAAAAGCCAGACAAGCCTACTTCTTATCTACTTCTTATACACCTGTCAGCAATCAAGGACATTGATGAAAGCTGTGCTGTGTTACACTCGTTAATACCAAATTAAGTTGAGATGTTGATAGTTGAAAGTACAAAAGCATGCAATTAATGAAAGCAAATTAATATAACCATCACTATGTGAATATGTGGGCATTCAGTAGAATATTTTATAGTACAGTTTACTATTCATTTAACATGTATTTTCTTTTATGTGATATGTGATTTACAGTTACACAGTCTTCATAAGATTAGATTCCATGATTAAGTTTATCAGTTATCACCAAAAGTAAGTTTTTTATCCAGCTTTTAGGATCAACCAATCACAGCTTTGGAAATGATGACTCAAACCTAACAACGGGGTCAACCACACCTCCTCACTAAGATAGGAGTTTCTGTCCATTCCTTGCTCAGAGTTCTCTGAGCAAGTTCTCTCACTCGTAAGCTAAGACTCCTTGCTGGGAATTTTTAGGCTAAGTTAGGAACTCTCTGAGAGGATTCTCAGAATCTTTAGGAATATGGGCCCTGGATCTTTGGATGAGGGACATTTTCTGAACCTGGTCTATGTCAACACTCAGCTTCATGGAAACAATGGAAAACTTCAGGCCCCTCCCCTGAGACATAGACCATCTGTCAGACTCTGATGGACTGGATGAGGGAAGAGATCTGAGGTCTAAGATCTCAAAGAGGTCTCAAATATCCTCTAAATATTCTGATGCAGTGAAAACTCCTGATCTTTGATCATGGAGTTCAGGATCTTAACACGCTGCTGGTTTAAAGAAGTTCTCTTACCCTGAATCTGAGGGTCCTGGTTCACAACTGAAGTGTAGGGGTTCATTTTTAGACCAGTCACTCTTCACAGAGAGAGCACTGGACAGGGGGGACTTTGGTCCCGGTTCTGGTCCAGTACTGAAGTATAGGGGTTCTTCTTTAGACAGGTCACTCTTCATAGAGAGAGCACTGGACAGGGGGGACTTTGGTCCGGGTTCTGGTCCAGTACTGAAGTATAGGGGTTCTTCTTTAGACAGATCACTCTTCATAGAGTGGGCACTGGACTGGGAGGACTTTGTTCCTGGTTCTGGTACAGTACTTAAGTGTAGGGGTTCATCTTTAGACCAGTCCCTCTTCCTAGAATCAGCTCTGGACTGGGAGGACTTTGCCCCGTCCTTCTTGTTGCAGTCTTGATCCTCCATCTTGTGGTTCTGAGGTCCAGAGGACAGTATCTGAGGTGCATGCAGGTAAAGCAGCCTGTGGACAGAGAAGAGGAGCAGATGAGACTCGTAACAGAGGAATGTTCTGGATGGAGAAGGTCAAAGGTCACATCTCAGCTCCTCAGGTCAGACTAAACTTCTGACAGTTTGTTCTGACTCTGGTCTGTGTGTAGAATTGAAGAGGATTTTAGAGACATCACTTCTTCCTTCTTGTTCATTTCTACAATCCTTCCCTTAATAAAGAGAAGAAGAAGCCTTGAACCATAAACTGCTGAATTTTTGGAGCTGGATTGTTAAAATGATCTGAAGAATGACTCTGCCTATAATAAATACAAATCTCTCAGATGAAGAGCTCACTAAGGCTGCACAGCTCTTGTTAAATGCTGCTGATGATCATCAGTCAGTGAGTCCTCAAATCTCTCATGCGTCGGCCCAAAATGACTTTTTAGAGGGGAGATTCAGACGAAATTCAAACGATCAGAGTGCGAGAGCAGGCAGTCACCACTCAAAAAAATCCCTGAACAAATTGCAATAACAGGAAAACGGTACATCGGACCTGAATATTTTTTTCAGAAAAATGGATCTGAGACTTTTGGGCCTCAAATAAAACAAAATGTGGAGCCCTAACTCATTTTGAAATTAAGTAAGAGCCAACTGTTTCCTCCAAAGTCCGTCATTCTCTCCCATAGACGTCCATTCAAAGCCGAGATGAAGTTCCCATTCTGGACAGGCTGTTTGTAAATCGCAAAACTCTGTCATTTCTCACACTATCTTCATAAAAATTACATATTCACGAACCCAAGACTTGCCCGACGCTTATGATGTGCTCAAAATTCCCATACCTCAAACAGTCACAAAGAAACAAAGAGTTCTTGGTCACTGTCAGTAGGCATGAAAATGGTTCGAGAAAAGAGACCCAAATCATCTACCTCTGGCCGCAGCTGCTCCTGTTACCATGACAACAGAGCCCTTAATTATTTCTAGGATAGCTGCCAGGTGCTGTCACTCAGCTTATCAACAGACCAAAAAAAAACTGTTTTTCTAAGCACTACTGCTTCGCTGTCCTGGCATCCACACAGTTCATTTAAACTTCAAAACGCAGCCGTATGTCTCCTCTCCCTACAGGCTTACAGTTTTCAGTCAGCAAGCCTCCAAAAACCCCTGGGTTGATCAAAAATCCACATAAATTCAATCTGTCAGACTGGGTGACATCAGCTGCTGATAAAGATCTACACTGAGAGGATCAAAAGGAGCAGTAAGTCATCACTCGAAAAAATCCCTGAACAAACTGCTATAACAGGAAAACGGTACATCGGACCTGAATAATTTTTTCAGAAAAACAGATCTGAGACTCTTGGGCCTCGTATAAATCAAAATGTGAAGCTCTAACTCATTTTGACATTAACCCTTGTGGACAGTCGGGGTTGAAAACAGCCAGTAGTAAAATTTTCTCAGTTATTGGACCATAACTTTTCTTGTATTGCAGCAAATTGAATGAATTTTGGGCAGAAAGCTTATTTTTACATACATTATGTAACTACGGTTTCAAATTTTTCAAAAGGTCAAAAGATCACTGTGGACAAATTTATTGTATACTCGTACTGTTATGGCTGTTTCCAGCCACTATACTTTTAACTGCTATAAAAACAGATCAAATCAATTTTTTCTTTACTTTATTGCTTATATATCTTCATTCACTTCTGCCATGCTCAGAACTACCAAGCATTGGAAATTGAATAATATATCTAACCTTTTAATAGCCATTTAAAGAAATATGGGATGGATAATGGGAAGGGTACAGCATCAAATGACCTATTTTTCAATATAAATCTTGATCAGAGAGAAGATTTTTTTACGTGGCATTATAGTCTTAGATATGTCAAAGATTATTAGCATCATTGATTTTTCATCATTTTTCATTTATTTTGTTTTTTTTTTTGCGGTCAAAAGAAAATGTTAGGCAGGTACTGTGATGGCTGTTTTCAGCTACTATACTTTTAACTGCTCTAAAAACATATCAGATCAATTTTTTTTTTACTTTTTTTTGCTTAAATTTCCTAATGCACTTCTGTCCTGCTCAAAATTACCAAGCATTGAAAAATAAAATAAAACATTTAACCTCTTAATGGCCATTCAAAGAAATATTGGATGGATTATGGGAAGGGTACAGCATCAAATGACCTATTTTTCAATATAAAACATGATCAGAGACAGAATTTTTTTTACGTGGGATTATAGTCTTAGATATGTCAAACATTAGTAGCATCATTGATTTTTCATCATTTTTCATTTATTTTGTAGTATCATTTTTTTTCAAAATGTTAGGCAGGTACTGTGATAGCTGTTTTCAGCTACTATACTTTTAACTGCTCTAAAAACATAGATCAATATTTTTTTTACTTTTTTTGCCTAAATGTCCTAATGCACTTCTGCCCTGCTCAAAACTACCAAGCATTTAACAAAAAATAAAAATTGTAACCCTTTGAGGGCTGTTTTAAGAAATAAGGTCTCTTATCATGGGTAAAACATGAATCAACCCATCTTCAATATAAAAAATATAAAGAAGTTTTATGTGCCTTTAAGGTGTTAAGATTTTTTATTTATTTTTCAATGCTTGGTAGTTTGGGGCAGGGCAGAACTGGATTAAGAGATTTATGTGAAAAAAGTAGAAGAAAATATTGGTCTGATATGTTTTTAGAGCAGTCAAAAAAGTTAGAGGCTGAAAACAGCCATAACAGTAACAGTGTAACTTTTTGATTTAAATCTGATGCTACACAAGAAATAAAACGACATCAAAGTCAATGATGTCACTAATCTTTGACATATCCAAAACCATGATGCCCTGTAAAAAATCTCCGGTCTCTGATGACTTTTTATATAGAAAATAGGTCATTTTGTGTTTAACCCTTCCATAATCAGTGGCATTCTTTGTTAAATTGCCTTTAAGGTGTTAAGATTTGTAATTTATTTTTCAATGCTTGGCAGTTTTGGACAGGTCAGAAGTGGATTAAGAGATTTATGTGAAAAAAGTGGAAGAAAATATTGATCTGATATGTTTTTAGAGAAGTCAAAAAGTTAGTGGCTGAAAACAGCCATAACAGTTCCTGTGTGTAGCATACTTTAACAGTGGACAAGGGTTAAATGAGAGCCAGATGTTTCCTCCAAAGTCCATCAATCTCTCCCATTACGTCCATTCATACCAACATAACGTCTCAGTTCTGCACAGGCTGTTTGTAAATTGCGATAACTCTGTCATTTCTCACACTTTCTTCATTAAAATTATATATTCACAATTACATATCCCAAGACCTGTCCGATGCTCATGATGTGCTCAAAGTTCCCATATCTTCTACGGTCTTTGAATTATCAGCGGATATTCGACACCATTGAAGAACCAAGAAAAAGCATTACAATAGTCAGTTAAATTAAAACACCTGTGTAACTGATAACAATCTCTCTCTCCCTTTGAAATTGATACACTAATCTGATGTTTCATCTCTGTGGTCTGTGTCTCTGTGTGTGTGTGTGTGTGTGTGTGTGTGTGTGTGTGTGTGTGTGTGTGTGTGTGTGCACTCGTGTTTCTTACTTGGTGGGGCCACACCCCCAGTAGCCCACCAACGGTATGAGGCCCTGAATCCTTGTGGGGCCAAAATGCTGGGCCCCAGAACGTTTAATGCTTTAAAGCTGTTCAGGAGCCTTCTCTAATGCTCCTCATGCTTTTTTCTCACTTGGCCCACAAGGTGACAAAAACTGGAAATGTGTGTGTGAAGTGTGTGTGCTCTCTGGCCCCCTGCAGTTGGTTTGATGTAACTGCAGCCTCACACACACTTCCTGAAGAGTGTGTGATCTTAGCCAATCAGACGCCTTGAACATGGAAGCATCATAGTCTCGCGGGACTTTATGGGATTTGTCTGAGAGTTGAAACACAATATTCACAACACAGAGCAATGCTGTGCCAGGAACTGAAGAATTTAAAAAAAAATAAGGTAAGTTTATATTTTTATTACATTATTTTACTATATAGAGTTTTGTGGGACAACAAGAAACAAATACTATTTGATATAGTATTTTTATTTTAGCTGCAAAGATTAGACACAGGTTGATGGTCTTCAGTTAATATTTAAATTAACAACATAAACATGTTTAAATTGATTACATTAACCAGACAAATATTAGAATATGTGAATATAGAAAGCATTTTCCGTGGATACTAACATGAAAGACAGTTTTTGTTATCTTTAGCTTGTTAGCTGCCAACCATTAGCTTGGAGACGGCTATGCTTTGCATTGGGCTGGGCACGTCTCCTGCAGCATGGCTACTTAAGTCAGTGAATATTCATGAGATGGCCGGGCTGGGGTAACGGAGACGATCACAAGAGTGTTAGAGTGTGCTGTCATACGTGAATAGATGTCTGATAAGGTATTTGTTTAATGTGTTGTTGCTGTTTCTACTTAAATACTTGTGTTAAGTTTATTATGGATGTGTTTATTTACGGTAGAAGATGTGGTGCCCAGGTGACGTAGAGCTAAGTGCTAACCATGTTCAACGCAGGCTTGAATGGGGCGTCTGATCACACTGAACGCCACATGTAAGGTTAAAAACCTGACATACGACCAGGTACAGCTTTGTAACACAAACTCTGTACTTCGATCTATGTAATATGTGTGACGGTAGGCTCCGACCTGGCCAAAGAAGCTACCTGTCGGCCAAGAATCCGGTCCAGTTAGCTAAGCTAACCGTAGCCCGAGGCTCCTGCCCGGACAGGTAAGCTAGCCGTAGCCCGAGGCTGCGGCCCAGTTAGGTAAGCTAACCGTAAACCGAGGCTCCGGGCCGGACAGGTAAGCTAGCCGTAGCCCGAGGCTGCGCCCCGCTTAGGTAAGCTAGCCGTAGCCCGCTACTTCGGCCCGGATATGCAAGCTAGCCGTAGCCCGAGGCTGCGGCCCGCTTAGGTAAGCTAGACGTAGCCCGATACTCTCGGCCCGGACACGTAACCTAACCGTAGCCCGAGGCCCCGGCCCGGACAGGTAAGCTAGACGTAACACGAGGCTAAGCTAGCCGTAGCCGGAGGCTCGAGCCTGCTTGGGTAAATGTTCGCGGTACGCTCGCGCTTGATCACGTAGTATCGCGGAAGGGTCTTGCCTGGTCAGGTAAGCTAACTATGGTCCGTGCCCTTCTTGAAGTAAGGCCTTATTCGCGCTGTTAAATAGTCATCCGGTGTTATTATTTAGGGGTGGATGATCAGTGTCAGTCACAGTAGTTGAAGCAGGATGTTGGAATAGTGTTACTATATGCTGCATATATGCATAATTGAGAAAATAAATAAAGTGAATAAGATAATGTTTAACTTAAATTAAATAAAATGTAATGCTACAGTGATAAATGTTAAATGAATATTATCAACAATGGAACACAAATGTGTTCCTAACATTACTGAATTACTTAATGAGGTATTTGTTTTCTTACATAGCTCAGCTGTTTAATGATATAAAATCATTTTCACAGAGCCATGATGTCCAAAAGGAAGGCCAGGATAAAACCTGGGTAAGATGCAATGTCATACATTCTGTCTGGGAGAGACAAGCCAGGGTTTGCAGAGAAATTTATCAATAATATCAAAGGTATGATCTCAAGCCCATTTGGTAGCTGCAAATTACAGCAGCACATTTTAATTATATTCTTTAGCACAAATGAAGAAAGGTTTAAGCTATTTTCAAAAGATATGTCATGGAAATATCTGCCTTCAATCTGTTTTGTTAAATTCCAATACAGTTAGTGAAAGATGTGTAGAAAAGTGTTGGATTTCCATCAGAGAGGTTTTAGTACACACTAGTGAAATTAAATATAGTAATTTAAAGTTACTGGTATTGTTTTTGCTCTGTGCATAATGTCTAACATA
Organism: Scarus forsteni; assembly: GCA_036419115.1. NCBI lineage: Eukaryota > Metazoa > Chordata > Actinopteri > Labriformes > Labridae > Scarus > Scarus forsteni. The sequence continues at coordinate 3,455,154 of JAZDUH010000223.1, read as the reverse complement.
TTCAGATGTCATTAAGGTAAGTGATGGATCAATAGAAGATCGAATTGAAAATGAGAAAAGTCTGATCACTGTGCAACTGGGGATAAACAAAAGAATAATTTTGAAGTTAATTCATAGTAGTCATACAAAAGAAGAACCAGAATACAGGCTTGTAGGGCATGTGGTTATCATAGGATGGTCCCTGTTAAACAGAAAGCCCTTATTTAAAAAGTCATGGAATGTAGAAACCTTTTTGCATGCTGTATTGGAAAGGTTAAGGCTACTTGGCATGACTTCTACATAAGTTTATTTAATTCTTTGTCTTTATAGGAAGAGGAGTGTTTGCTACTAAACCAATCAAGCAAGGTTCTTTTGTGTTGGAGTACAGGGTGAAATCATATCAGCAGAAGAATGCCAATCAACGATGTCACTGATGGTGAGTAAATCAGATGCATTTTTGGTCACAGTTAGGCCTGAAACATGTTCAAATATTTAATAAATGAATAAGTAAAATATTAGACTTAATGGGCTTTGGATCTCAAGTGGCTCTTCAAATAAAAGTTTTAAGATATATTTTATAAATTTTGTATTTTGAGTAGCACAAAGTTTGTCATATTGTTTTTGTTTGTCTTTAGTATTGATGGGTCCAAGGAAGATGGTTCCCTTGGAATATTAGTGACTGACAGCCACAAATCTCCAAACTGCACCATGAAAAAAGTTATAGTAAACAACAGGCCACGCTTTTGTCTGTTTGCTGTGAGGAGCATAGAAATAGGAACTGAACTTGAAATTCAACTATGGTGATTCAAAATGGCCATGCTGCAAAAAGTTGAGCTTGTTAGATCATGCGTTGGTTACACGACATGAGGTGGTAGTTTCACTTTACACAACTTTTTGTCTATTCAGTGAGAATTTTTGAGTCTTAGTTGGACCAGTGTCCAAATTATATTTGAAGAAAAAAATAATAGTGACATGGGAAGTTCCTGAAACTGGCTGATGGACAAGAAACACGTCAGGTATGCACACCATTCCTATTGGATGGCTGTATCACACTTTCTTTATTATTGAAGAAACTGTCTACACAAGGCCAAAACCAGGGTTTAAAGAGTGGTGTGTTGGTGCTAAAGAGATGCTTTACAGACATGAAAACAGTCCAAACTTCTATGTCCATTTCTGCATTATTTTTATGTAGAAATGGTTCTTAAAGACAAGTGTCATGAATGTAAAAAATAAAGAGTATTATTGTGCTGTTTGAAAGATAGTGTGAGCAAACTTTGTGACCTGTAATTATATTCAGTCTCATGATTCCTGTGACAGCTAACGGCCTTCTTCTTTCTGTCTAAACACTAGGGGACATCCAAGCAGGCTGCAGCATCTGAGGAAGAGGTGGCTGTGCCTCCTCTTAATCTGTCTACTCGTGTTTCTGATGATGCTACTATTCCAAAGGTAATAAAATAATAAATGTGGATGATTTCTGGACAGGGTAAACTACTAACTTGCTTGATCAGCTTCTATTTGGTGTCCATTTGGTCAGATGATCTGTTTCACACATGCACCAGTCTCAGTTGATGTCCTTATGGGGCCCTGTATGGAACACTTCCTACAAAAGAACTTGTACAACTTTTCTCTTCCACACACACCAGTCTCAGTTCATGTCCTCATGGGGCCCTCCGTCTGGACCTCTCTATAACTGATTGTTAACCTACAGGACAACACTTCTCAGCAACAAAACTAAAGTATTAACTACATGAATAAAGCCCCTACTGAGCTGGAGTATGATAAAGAAAATATTTGATAGTGACATCCTTTATTGAGCCCCTTTTATGATATTCAGATAGAGTCTTTTAACTTGACCCTCATAAGGCACCGTATTCATATATCTTTGTGATCTGTTATATTAAATCATATGATTCCTGTCAGACCTCACTGCCTCCTTGTCTATATCTTAACACCTGCTTTATTTGTTGTCCAATTGGTCAGATGACCTGTTTCACACACACACCAGTCTCAGTTCATGTCCTCATGGGGCCCTCCGTCTGGACCTCTCTGTAACTGATTGTTAGCCTACAGGACAACACTTCTCAGCAACAAAACTAAAGTATTAACTACATGAATAAAGCCCCTACTGAGCTGGAGTATGATAAAGAAAATATTTGATAGTGACATCCTTTATTGAGCCCCTTTTATGATATTCAGATAGGGAGTCTTTTAACTTGACCCTCATAAGGCACCGTATTCATATATCTTTGTGATCTGTTATATTAAATCATATGATTCCTGTCAGACCTCACTGCCTCCTTGTCTATATCTTAACACCTGCTTTATTTGTTGTCCAATTGGTCAGATGACCTGTTTCACACACACACCAGTCTCAGTTCATGTCCTCATGGGGCCCTCCGTCTGGACCTCTCTATAACTGATTGTTACCCTACAGGACAACACTTCTCAGCAACAAAACTAAAGTATTAACTACATGAATAAAGCCCCTACTGAGCTGCAGTTTGATAAAGAAAATATTTGATAGTGACATTCCTTTTTGAGCCACTTTTTGGATGTCAAGATAGGGAAACTGTTAACTTGACCCTCATAAAGCACCATATTCAGATATCTTTGTGACCTGTAATTATATTCAGTCTCATGATTCCTGTGACAGCTAACGGCCTTCTTCTTTCTGTCTAAACACTAGGGACATCCAAGCAGGCTGCAGCACCTGAGGAAGAGGTGGCTGTGCCTCATCTTAATCTGTCTACTCGTGTTTCTGATGATGCTACTATTCCAAAGGTAATAAAATAATAAATGTGGATGATTTCTGGACAGGGTAAACTACTAACTTGCTTGATCAGCTTCTATTTGGTGTCCATTTGGTCAGATGATCTGTTTCACACATGCACCAGTCTCAGTTGATGTCCTTATGGGGCCCTGTATGGAACACTTCCTACAAAAGAACTTGTACAACTTTTCTCTTCCACACACACACCAGTCTCAGTTCATGTCCTCATGGGGCCCTCCGTCTGGACCTCTCTATAACTGATTGTTAACCTACAGGACAACACTTCTCAGCAACAAAACTAAAGTATTAACTACATGAATAAAGCCCCTACTGAGCTGGAGTATGATAAAGAAAATATTTGATAGTGACATCCTTTATTGAGCCCCTTTTATGATATTCAGATAGGAGTCTTTTAACTTGACCCTCATAAGGCACCGTATTCATATATCTTTGTGATCTGTTATATTAAATCATATGATTCCTGTCAGACCTCACTGCCTCCTTGTCTATATCTTAACACCTGCTTTATTTGTTGTCCAATTGGTCAGATGACCTGTTTCACACACACACCAGTCTCAGTTCATGTCCTCATGGGGCCCTCCGTCTGGACCTCTCTATAACTGATTGTTACCCTACAGGACAACACTTCTAAGCATCTAAACTAAAGTATTAACTACATGAATAAAGCCCCTACTGAGCTGCAGTTTGATAAAGAAAATATTTGATAGTGACATTCCTTTTTGAGCCACTTTTTGGATGTCAAGATAGGGAAACTGTTAACTTGACCCTCATAAAGCACCATATTCAGATATCTTTGTGACCTGTAATTATATTCAGTCTCATGATTTCTGTGACAGCTAACGGCCTTCTTCTTTCTGTCTAAACACTAGGGGACATCCAAGCAGGCTGCAGCACCTGAGGAAGAGGTGGCTGTGCCTCCTCTTAATCTGTCTACTCGTGTTTCTGATGATGCTACTATTCCAAAGGTAATAAAATAATAAATGTGGATGATTTCTGGACAGGGTAAACTACTAACTTGCTTGATCAGCTTCTATTTGGTGTCCATTTGGTCAGATGATCTGTTTCACACATGCACCAGTCCCTGTTGATGTCCTTATGGGGCCCTGTATGGAACTCTTCCTACAAAAGAACTTGTACAACTTTTCTCTTCCACACACACACCAGTCTCAGTTCATGTCCTCATGGGGCCCTCCGTCTGGACCTCTCTATAACTGATTGTTAACCTACAGGACAACACTTCTCAGCAACAAAACTAAAGTATTAACTACATGAATAAAGCCCCTACTGAGCTGGAGTATGATAAAGAAAATATTTGATAGTGACATCCTTTATTGAGCCCCTTTTATGATATTCAGATAGGGAGTCTTTTAACTTGACCCTCATAAGGCACCGTATTCATATATCTTTGTGATCTGTTATATTAAATCATATGATTCCTGTCAGACCTCACTGCCTCCTTGTCTATATCTTAACACCTGCTTTATTTGTTGTCCAATTGGTCAGATGACCTGTTTCACACACACACCAGTCTCAGTTCATGTCCTCATGGGGCCCTCCGCCTTGACCTCTCTATAACTGATTGTTACCCTACAAGACAACACTTCTAAGCATCTAAACTAAAGTATTAACTACATGAATAAAGCCCCTACTGAGCTGCAGTTTGATAAAGAAAATATTTGATAGTGACATTCCTTTTGAGCCACTTTTTGGATGTCAAGATAGGGAAACTGTTAACTTGACCCTCATAAAGCACCATATTCAGATATCTTTGTGACCTGTAATTATATTCAGTCTCATGATTCCTGTGACAGCTAACGGCCTTCTTCTTTCTGTCTAAACACTAGGGGACATCCAAGCAGGCTGCAGCACCTGAGGAAGAGGTGGCTGTGCCTCCTCTTAATCTGTCTACTCGTGTTTCTGATGATGCTACTATTCCAAAGGTAATAAAATAATAAATGTGGATGATTTCTGGACAGGGTAAACTACTAACTTGCTTGATCAGCTTCTATTTGGTGTCCATTTGGTCAGATGATCTGTTTCACACATGCACCAGTCTCAGTTGATGTCCTTATGGGGCCCTGTATGGAACACTTCCTACAAAAGAACTTGTACAACTTTTCTCTTCCACACACACCAGTCTCAGTTCATGTCCACATGGGGCCCTCCGTCTGGACCTCTCTATAACTGATTGTTTACCTAACCTTTCTACAACTGTTTCATGTATCCATATTCAAATTTCTAAACTGCTGCATGATGATGAAAACTTTCAGATAAAGAACTGTGCAGCCTCTTTGCTGATGTTGAAAGTTTATGAGACTCCCACAAAATAGTTTTACTTGGCCACAAGTTTTCCAGTTATTTAAACAATCTCATTACATATGAAAACATTTATATATTTTTAGTCCAGGGACAATGATGATAATAAACTGTCATTCATTTTGATAGATTGTGGAAAGGAGTGACCATGTACTCTGTTTGCAGATGAAAAAGTACCAGATTATTCCGATGCCTCCTGTGATTCAAGTGATGAAAGCAAAGAGGTCCCATCTACTCGGTCTAAGTCTAAGGTGGCTTCACAAAGGTCAAGGAGAGGCTGCTTCCCTCCTGTAAGTCTAACTACTAACTACTTTTCTGAGGGTTGTTCCTCCTAGACTTGAAACAGATGATGCAGTCATAAAGACTATCATCCATGAGCATTTCTGTTGCTCTTGCAGTTTTAATGTTTGAAGGTATTTGTATGTCATTGTTTTAAGTTACTAATGGTATCTACCAGATATCTAAGTAGATTTGTTTTTTCTAGTATAAATTTAATAGTTCATTCTTTTAAATGTGAGTTCCTTAGTCAGATGTAGATCAACAGTATTTCTCTTTATATGTGAATTTAGTCGACTTAAAGCTCCCTGAATTTTGCTCTGACTACCCTGAATGTTCATCATTTAAACATGTGTTTAACTATTTAAACTGCTATTGATTTGAATCATAATTTGTATGAGTGATTGAGGAGGTTGCCGTATTAATTTAGGTTTTCTTTTTCTTCCTCCAGTCAGATCCAGTTTCAGTCCTCCAGTCAGGGCCAGTTTCAGTCCTGAAGCCAGTTTGAGTCCTCCAGTCAGAGCCAGTTCAAGTCCTCCAGTCAGAGCCAGTTTGAGTTCTCCAGTCAGAGCCAGTTTGAGTCCTGCAGCCAGTTTGAGTCCTCCAGTCAGAGCCAGTTTGAGTTCTCCAGTCAGAGACAGTTTCAGTCCTGCAGCCAGTTTGAGTCCTCCTGACAGAGCCAGTTTGAGTCCTGCAGTCAGAGCCAGTCAAGTCCTCCAGTCAGAGCCAGTTTGAGTTCTCCAGGCAGAGCCAGTCAAGTCCTCCAGTCCAAGTCCTCCAGTCAGAGCCAGTCAAGTCCTCCAGTCAGAGCCAGTTCAAGACCTCCAGTCAGAGCCAGTTTCAATCCTGCAGTCAGAGCCAGTTCAAGTCCTCCAGTCAGACCCAGTTTGAATCCTCCAGTCAGAGCCATTTCAAGTCCTCCAGTCAGGGCCAGTTTGAGTCCTCCAGTCAGAGCCATTCAAGTCCTCCAGTCAGAGCCATTTCAAGTCCTCCAGTCAGAGCCAGGTCAAGTCCTCCAGTCAGGTCAAAGCCAGTTTGAGTCTTCCAGTCAGAGCCAGTTTGAGTCCTACAGTCAGAGGCCGTCAAGTCTTCCAGTCAGAGCCATTTCAAGTGCTCAAGTCAGAGCCAGTTTGAGTTCTCCAGTCAAAGCCACTTTGAGTCCTCCAGTCAGAGCCATTCAAGTCCCCCTGTCAGAGCGATTTCAAGTCCCCCAGTCAGGGCCAGTTCAAGTCCTCCAGTCAGATCCAGTTTGAGTCCTCCAGTCAGAGCCAGTTAAGTCCTCCAGTCAGAGCCATTTCAAGTGCTCAAGTCAGAGCCAGCTTGAGTTCTCCAGTCAAAGCCACTTTGAGTCCTCCAGTCAGAGCCAGTTCAAGTCCTCCAGTCAGAGCCAGTTTGACTCCTCCAGTCAGAGCCAGTTCAAGTCCTCCAGTCAGATCCAGTTTGAGTCCTCTAGTCAGTGTCAGTAAAGTCCTCCAGTCAGAGCCATTTCAAGTCCTCCAGTCAGATACAGTTTGAGTCCACCAGTCAGAGCCATTTAAGTCCTCCAGTCAGATCCAGTTTGAGTCCTCTAGTCAGAGCCAGTTCAAGTCCTCCAGTCAGATACAGTTTGGTTCCTCCAGTCAGAGCCAGTCAAGTCCTCCAGTCAGAGCCAGTTTAAGACCTCCAGTCAGAGCCAGTTTCAGTCCTGCAGCCAGTTTGAGTCCTCCAGTCAGAGCCAGTTTGAGTCCTGCAGTCAGAGCCAGTCAAGGTCCCCAGTCAGAGCCAGTTCAAGTCACCCAGTCAGAGCCAGTCAGATCCTCCAGTCAGAGCCAGTTCAAGTCCTCCAGTCAGGGCCAGTTTGATTCCACCAGCCAGAGCCATTTCAAGTCCTCCAGTCAGATCCGGTTTGAGTCCTCTAGTCAGAGCCAGTTCAAATCCTCCAGTCAGATACAGTTTGAGTCCTCCAGTCAGAGCCAGTCAAGCCTTCCAGTCAGAGCCAGTTTAAGACCTCCAGTCAGAGCCAGTTTGAGTTCTCCAGTCAGAGCCAGTTTCAGTCCTGCAGCCAGTTTGAGTTCTCCAGTCAGAGCCAGTTTGAGTCCTGCAGCCAGTTTGAGTCCTCCAGTCAGAGCCAGTTTGAATTCTGCAGTCAGAGCCAGTTCAAGTCCCCAGTCAGAGCCAGTTTGAGTTCTCCAGTCAGAGCCAGTCAAGTCCTCCTGTCAGAGCCAGTCAAGACCTCCAGTCAGAGCCATTTCAAGTCCTACACCCAGGGCCAGTTTGAGTCCTCCAGTCAGAGCCAGGTCAAGTCCTCCAGTCAGGTCAAAGCCAGTTTGAGTCCTGAAGCCAGTTTGAGTCCTCCAGTCAGAGCCAGTCAAGTCCTCCAGTCAGAGCCATTTCAAGTCCTACACCCAGGGCCAGTTTAAGTCCTCCAGTCAGAGCCAGGTCAAGTCCTCCAGTCAGGTCAAACCCAGTTTGAGTCCTCCAGTCAGAGCCAGTTTGAGTCCTCCAGTCAGAGCCAGTTTGAGTCCTACAGTCAGAGGCCGTCAAGTCTTCCGGGCAGAGCCATTTCAAGTCCTCAAGTCAGGGCCAGTTTGAGTTCTACAGTCAAAGCCACTATGAGTCGTCCAGTCAGAGCGATTTCAAGTCCTCCAGTCAGAGCCTGTCAAGTCCTCCAGTCAGAGCCAGTCAAGTCCTCCAGTCAGAGCCATTTCAAGTCCTCCAGTCAGGGCCAGTTTGAGTCCGCCAGTCAGAGCCATTTTCAGTCCTCCAGTCAGAGCCAGTTTGAGTCCTCCAGTCAGAGCCAGTTCAAGTCCTCCAGTCAGAGCCAGTTTGAGTCCTCCAGTCAGAGCCAGTCAAGTCCTCCAGTCAGAGCCAGTTTAGTCCTGCAGCCAGTTTGAGTCCTCCTGTCAGAGCCAGTTCAAGTCCTCCAGTCAGAGCCAGTTTGAGTCTCCAGTCAGAGCCAGTTTCAGTCCTGCAGCCCGTTTGAGGTCTGCAGTCAGAGCCAGTCAAGTCCTCCAGTCAGAGCCAGTTCAAGTCACCCAGTCAGAGCCAGTCAGATCCTCCAGTCAGAGCCAGTTCAAGTCCTCCAGTCAGGTCAAAGGCCAGTTTGATTCCACCAGCCAGAGCCATTTCAAGTCCTCCAGTCAGAGCCAGTTTGAGTCCTCCAGTCAGAGCCAGTCAAGTCTTCCAGTCAGAGCCAGTTTGACCTCCAGTCAGAGCCAGTTTGAGTTCTCCAGTCAGAGCCAGTTTCAGTCCTGCAGCCAGTTTGAGTCCTCCAGTCAGAGCCAGTCAAGTCCTCCAGTCAGAGCCAGTCAAGTCCTCCAGTCAGAGCCATTTCAAGTCCTCCAGTCAGAGCCAGTTTGAGTCTCCAGTCAGAGCCAGTCAAGTCCTCCAGTCAGAGCCAGTTTGAGTCCTCCAGTCAGAGCCAGTCAAGTCCTCAGTCAGAGCCAGTTTCAAGTCCTCCAGTCAGAGCCAGTTTGAGCCCCCCAGTCAGAGCCAGTTTGAGTCCCCCAGGGTGAGCCAGTCAAGTCCTCCTGTCAGAGCCAGTCAAGTCCCCCAGTCAGAGCCAGTCAAATCCACGAGTCAGAGCCATTTCAAGTCCTCCAGTCAGAGCCAGTTCAAGTCCTCCAGTCAGAGCCAGTTCAAGACCTCCAGTCAGAGCCAGTTCAAGTCCTCCAGTCAGAGCCAGTTTGAGTCCACCAGTCAGAGCCAGTTTAAGTCCTCCAGTCAGCTCCAGTTTGAGTCCTCTAGTCAGAGCCAGTTCAAGTCCTCCAGTCGGATACAGTTCTCGAGTCCTCCAGTCAGATCTAGTTTGAGTCTTCTAGTCAGAGCCAGTTCAAGTCCTCCAGTCAGATACAGTTTGAGTCCTCCAGTCAGAGCCAGTCAAGTCCTCCAGTCAGAGCCAGTCAAGTCACCCAGTCAGAGCCAGGTCAAGTCCTCCAGTCAGGTCAAAGCCAGTTTGAGTCCTGAAGCCAGTTTGAGTCCTCCAGTCAGAGCCAGTCAAGTCCTCCAGTCAGAGCCATTTCATGTCCTACACCCAGGGCCAGTTTGAGTCCTCCAGTCAGAGCCAGGTCAAGTCCTCCAGTCAGGTCAAAGCCAGTTTGAGTCCTCCAGTCAGAGCCAGTTTGAGTCCTACAGTCAGAGCCGTCAAGTCTTCCAGTCAGAGCCATTTCAAGTCCTCCAGTCAGGGCCAGTTTGAGTTCTACAGTCAAAGCCACTATGAGTCGTCCAGTCAGAGCGATTTCAAGTCCTCCAGTCAGAGCCAGTCAAGTCACCCAGTCAGAGCCAGTCAAGTCCTCCAGTCAGAGCCAGTCAAATCCTCGAGTCAGAGCCATTTCAAGTCCTCCAGTCAGAGCCAGTCAAGTCCTCCAGTCAGAGCCAGTCAAGTCCTTCAGTCAGAGCCATTTCAAGTCCTCCAGTCAGGGCCAGTTTGAGTCCACCAGTCAGAGCCATTTTAAGTCCTCCAGTCAGATCCAGTTTGAGTCCTCTAGTCAGAGCCAGTTCAAGTCCTCCAGTCAGATACAGTTTGAGTCCTCCAGTCAGAGCCAGTTTCAGTCCTGCAGCCCGTTTGAGGTCTGCAGTCAGAGCCAGTCAAGTCCCCAGTCAGAGCCAGTTCAAGTCACCCAGTCAGAGCCAGTCAGATCCTCCAGTCAGAGCCAGTTCAAGTCCTCCAGTCAGGGCCAGTTTGATTCCACCAGCCAGAGCCATTTCAAGTCCTCCAGTCAGATACAGTTTGAGTCCTCCAGTCAGAGCCAGTCAAGTCTTCCAGTCAGAGCCAGTTTAAGACCTCCAGTCAGAGCCAGTTTGAGTTCTCCAGTCAGAGCCAGTTTCAGTCCTGCAGCCAGTTTGAGTCCTCCAGTCAGAGCCAGTTTGAGTCCTGCAGTCAGAGCCAGTCAAGGTCTCCAGTCAGAGCCAGTCAAGTCCTCCAGTCAGAGCCAGTTTGAGTTCTCCAGGCAGAGCCAGTCAAGTCCTCCAGTCAGAGCCAGTTTGTGTCCTCCAGTCAGAGCCAGTCAAATCCTCGAGTCAGAGCCATTTCAAGTCCTCCAGTCAGAGCCAGTTTGAGTCCTCCAGTCAGAGCCAGTTTGAGTTCTCCAGGCTGAGCCAGTCAAGTCCTCCTGTCAGAGCCAGTCAAGTCCTCCAGTCAGAGCCAGTCAAATCCTCGAGTCAGAGCCATTTCAAGTCCTCCAGTCAGAGCCAGTCAAGTCCTCCAGTCAGAGCCAGTTCAAGACCTCCAGTCAGAGCCATTTCAAGTCCTCCAGTCAGAGCCATTTTAAGTCCTCCAGTCAGAGCCAGTTTTAAGTCCTCCAGTCAGATCCAGTTTGAGTCCTCTAGTCAGAGCCAGTTCAAGTCCTCCAGTCGGATACAGTTCTCGAGTCCTCCAGTCAGATCTAGTTTGAGTCCTCTAGTCAGAGCCAGTTCAAGTCCTCCAGTCAGATACAGTTTGAGTCCTCCAGTCAGAGCCAGTCAAGTCCTCCAGTCAGAGCCAGTTTGTGTCCTCCAGTCAGAGCCAGGTCAAGTCCTCCAGTCAGGTCAAAGCCAGTTTGAGTCCTGAAGCCAGTTTGAGTCCTCCAGTCAGAGCCAGTCAAGTCCTCCAGTCAGAGCCATTTCAAGTCCTACACCCAGGGCCAGTTTGAGTTCTCCAGTCAGAGCCAGGTCAAGTCCTCCAGTCAGGTCAAAGCCAGTTTGAGTCCTCCAGTCAGAGCCAGTTTGAGTCCTACAGTCAGAGGCCGTCAAGTCTTCCAGTCAGAGCCATTTCAAGTCCTCAAGTCAGGGCCAGTTTGAGTTCTACAGTCAAAGCCACTATGAGTCGTCCAGTCAGAGCGATTTCAAGTCCTCCAGTCAGAGCCAGTCAAGTCACCCAGTCAGAGCCAGTCAAGTCCTCCAGTCAGAGCCAGTCAAATCCTCGAGTCAGAGCCATTTCAAGTCCTCCAGTCAGAGCCAGTCAAGTCCTCCAGTCAGAGCCAGTCAAGTCCTTCAGTCAGAGCCATTTCAAGTCCTCCAGTCAGGGCCAGTTTGAGTCCACCAGTCAGAGCCATTTTAAGTCCTCCAGTCAGATCCAGTTTGAGTCCTCTAGTCAGAGCCAGTTCAAGTCCTCCAGTCAGATACAGTTTGAGTCCTCCAGTCAGAGCCAGTCAAGTCCTCCAGTCAGAGCCAGTTTGAGTCCTGCAGCCAGTTTGAGTCCTCCAAGCGGAGCCAGTTCATGTCCTCCAGTCAGAGCCAGTTTCAGTCCTGCAGCCAGTTTGAGTTCTGCAGTCAGAGCCAGTCAAGTCCCCAGTCAGAGCCAGTTCATGTCACCCAGTCAGAGCCAGTCAAATCCTCCAGTCAGAGCCAGTTCAAGTCCTCCAGTCAGATCCAGTTCAAGTCCTCCAGTCAGAGCCAGTTTCAGTTCTCCTGTCAGAGTAAGTTTTAGTCCTCCAGTCACAGCCAGTTTGATTCCTGCAGTCAGAGACATTTCAAGTCCTCCAGTCACAGCCAGTTTGAGTTTTCCAGTCACAGCCAGTTTGAGTCCTGCAGCGGGTTTGAGTCCTCCAGTCAGAGCCAGTTTGAGTCCTGCAGTCAGAGCCAGTTTGAGTCCTGCAGTCAGAGCCAGTTCAAGTCTTCCAGAGGGGACCCTTCAGCTTGCCAAGATTAGCAAAGTTCTCATGGCATTGGAGCAGGGACAGCTTGGAAAATACACTGGAAAGAGCCTGGATGAAGTTAACATCAATCCAAACGGTACTTGGATAAATATATAGATTAATATATATATATATATATATATATATATATATATATATACATACATACATATGTGCATATATATTTATATATATATTAAAGTATATACATATATATATATATATATGTATGTGTGTATATATGTATGTATGTATTTTTGTTTTGTTTTGTTTTATTTTTTTCTGTTATGGAAAGACAAAGGTTTGAACAGGGCAATCTTGTAGTTGTTAGAGTTTCTGTTATAACAGCAAAATTGAAATTAATCAGTCTAGTTTATGTTCCTTTGTTCTACTCTTGATTGTCAGTGATGGATCACTACACTTTCAACTGTCCTGGTCATTTATGCTCTATTGTCAATTCATCTTCCAGAGACTGCTGAAGTTGAGGCTTGTTTCAAGAGGATATGGAAGGTATGTGTGAATCATTTTTTACTCTGGTTGTGAATAATCAATAACTGGACTGGAATATTTAGGACTATATTTCCTCTGGCTATTTAATGATTGGGTCTGCACATTTGGAAATGGGGAAAAGGGACAATATTCTACCATATAATATTTCGGGCTCTACATATGTGGTGACTTCTATAGACTCTTTAAATGAAAATAATGTATTTGCCATATTTTAAACCTTCTGTCTCTCAAATTAGAGTGTGTAAAACTTTCTTTGTCTCCTTCAATAGATTCAAATTAAATACAAAAAATATCTTCAAAGAAAAGGATAAAATGCAGCCCGCTTACTGAAAAGTTGTTCTGTCTCCTTTTGTTGTAATAAGCAATTTTATGTTACCAGATGCCACAATAGCTGAAGGCCAGGGGTCAGAAGATGAGACCAGCACCTCGTCACTACAAGAAGGTGCCCCTACAGCATCTACCAAAAACCAGAGGACATTTTCAAAAAAAGAGGTGCGTTTAAAACATGGCAGGCTATTTGACTGTACAACATTTGATATGCAACTTCATTGCCTACTGTGTAGTAAGCTAGAAAGATGGAGAACACAGAAAAGACTAACTCCCCTCAGACCAAGTTGGCCTGAAAATATCTGTTGCAATCAGAGGCACAGGAACTAAATCCACTAGATATATTTCTCAACAAAATGTTTGATTTTTTTATAACTCTGACATGTTTCCTCTACAAAATGGTTGATTCTAATTTTCTTTTCACTGCAGAAGTCAGAAAATTCATCAGAATAGTGTATGATCATATCTGCAAATCCACAAACTCTGTTAAAGGAAAGACAGTGTAATTGCCTGACAATTTAATTGTCATGCAGTTGTGGATTATGACTATATTGTGATTTATAGGCATGGTTGAAGCTCTGGTATCTGCATCATGGTGTCACATAGGCTGTATGACTTTCTATTATATGATCAAACTTTTTGAAAACCATGGGTGAGGAGGGAGATAGCCCTAAAAAAACTACATATTTAAAGCTGGGACAATTATGGTGAGTTGTGGGATAAATACATTTATTAATCATCTGTAAAGCACTCCATCATGAAAAATAAAAACATCTTTGAACATTTTGTTCAGATTTTTTGATAGATATTAAGAATCTCTGAATTAAGGAAAAATAAATAAAAGCTCACCAAATGGGTTAAACAAGATCACCAGATCACAATTGAAAGTGAGACCTGAACCATGGAAAACTTGTGATGCTATATTGGGCATGCCCAATATTATAAAATGTCAATAGACATGTTATCTTTACCTATAAAGTAGAAAGAAATACACAAATTAGCATCACTTTCAGAAAAATAGAAAGTGTATTCCCCTGATGACCACCATTAATATAAATTATCTGTACAAATTGGAGAAATGCTCATTTGAGTCTCTGTTAATCTGGTATTAGCAGGTTCATCCTTGTTGTGCTTTGTAGTAGCTATAGCACAATGGCAATATGTTAGATTAAAAAGCCAGTTGTAGCAGTTTAATACAAAAGATCCCTCAGCTAAGTCCTTACTTTCGCCATAGATGTGGTAACATGTTAATAATCACTTTAACTTGGACTGCATCACTTTATCAGTCTAATTTCTCTTGATATTTGACATAGTATAGCTTTCTTAAAGGATAAGTTCGCTTCCTACAGCTTTCACATTGTTTATAGAATGAAGTAGAACAATATACTCACCCAGAAGGCTTTCCTGATCCAAACAGTGCTTCAGGAGATATTTAGATCCAAAATCGAGCAGCGGACATCCGTATAATGGTAGCAGACGGGGCATACAGCGCCGCTCCTAAAACTGCATTAATGGTCCATAAACTCATGAGTTTCACCAATATTCCATCACGGTCCACTTGCGCTACTCCTCCATTACAGTCTGTGTCCCGAAGCACTGTTTGGATTAGGAAAGCCTTCTGGGTGAGTATATTGTTCTACTTCAGTGGTTCCCAAACTTTTCACAGCCTGTACCCCTTCCGACACTTGACCTCCAGCCATGTACCCCCAACTCTCATGCACTTATAACACTGAGAAAAATAAATATTTAAGCCTGCCACACTCCTACCTCCCACATTTTACATGCATAACATACAAATAAAACCTATTAAAGTGAATTATTTCTAACTAAATAGATTGATTTACCAGCAATGTCAGTGGGCAACACCAGTCCACTTTTGAAAAAGAAATGTACATTTCTGAAACCTTTTCATTAATGAACTTAAAGCTTTAATTAAAAGTCTGTCTGACTGAACTTACTGTATGTTATTTAAAGAATCTTAGATAATTTAGGACGGATTTCCCTCTCCAAGATGCCTCAGCCTCTCTGCCAACACTTCAGGCCTTTATCAAAGTTCACAATACAAACATTTATCAGTTTGAGCCTGAACCACTGAAACAACTGTTGAAACCTGAAAGTTTTTCATGTACCCCCTACATCACTTACGTGTACCCCTGGGGTACACGTACCCCAGACCCAGGAACCACTGTTCTACTTCATTCTATAAACAATGTGAAAGCTGTAGAAACCAAACTTATCCTTTCAGG
The DNA here is from genome assembly GCA_036419115.1 of Scarus forsteni. Lineage (NCBI taxonomy): Eukaryota > Metazoa > Chordata > Actinopteri > Labriformes > Labridae > Scarus > Scarus forsteni. Next base: position 3,440,116 of record JAZDUH010000223.1, on the reverse strand, counting down.
CCTCGCAGTTTACACTGCCCACCTACTGACTTTGATTTAACTTTATTTCAATGTTTATTGAATTTATTAATAGGATAAATGCAAAAAAGCAGAAATAATAAATTTAAAGGAGCTGAATAAAGAATCTTATATGATCTGCTCATTTTTTAGCAGACACTTATTAACAATGTAGATAATTAAACACAAATATTTTAAATCAATTAGCTGCAGGGCCAGGAAAGCACTTACTTCCCTCTGTTAGAAACATGGATTCAATTTACACTTCATCTGAAAAAGAAGGTCAGAAAACAAACTGCACAGACATAGATTTTAAATGTTTGATTTAGATTCTTTGGTTTCTTTGTCAATATTGTTCCATCCTCTCTCAGGTCCTACACCTTGATTTTTTTTTTTTGTGATCAACTTTTCATTAACACTATTCGTCATTACAAGTATAATACAGAACAAACAAAAGTGTCCACCATAGCAGCTTCAGAACAGGTGCCATGAAAAAAAGCCCCAGCCATCCACCTAATTCCCTTAAAACAGGCCTTAAACAACCCCCACACCCACCCACTGTCTCATCTAAACTTACAAAAAAAAAAACGTGTATCACACTTAACACCTAAATAATCTCCTGTGACACTGAGGTCATTGTTGGAAATCTTACTTGCTGCATCTCTCCAAAGACTGAGAGCTTTATTAATCCTAGCTGTCCTAACTCTAATTTACAGTCATCGTTTAGTAAATGAATGATTGGATCAGTTGTCAGTTGATTCAGAATCAGTCTGGATATTGCTGAAGCTACCTTACCCCAAAACTCATGTACTTTGCCACATTCCCAGACCATGTGTAAGAAGGTACCAATATGAACAGGTTGACAAAATGTACTGTAAGGGCTGGGAATTGCTTTTGTAGTGTATTTCATCTGCTGGATTCAATATGTTCTATGACACATGTTAAAATGGAAAAGTTGGTGGTTAGTATTTTTGCAACATCTCAGATAACGCTCCTTTCACAGCATTATGCACCACAGATTCTAGCACATTCTGCTGTTTCTTTAAAACTTGAGTAGTGGCCCTCTTCCGTGTTTACTCCAGTGCTAATGTTAGCTTGCATAATCAGTGCTTTCTGAAAGTTACCTGTCAGTAAAGATGTTGATACTGTTTGCTGTCTTCTTGTACCTCCAGACATGTTAGGCAGTCAAAAACAATTTGGTTAAAGTTACTTAGCCATTAAATAGACTGATTCAGTAAGGAAGTGGGAGGGTTATGAGAGAAGCTTTAGCTCTCAACCATTGCAGTCAGCAGTCACGTGATCTCCAACCACACCTCAGCTTTTAAAGGTCTCCTTTAAGATATACTGACTTTCTTTTTTGAAATCCTTAAAATCCTTAATTCCTTGATCCATAATTGGTCAGCTATGGAACAATCATTAATTTATATAAAAGTCACAGTCCTAAAATCTACAAAGCAGGCGCTAGGACTGACCCTGAGGTACCCACAGATGAAGTATTCTCCATTGAATTTTATTTTATTTATCTGAACAAACTGTTTTCTTTTCCTAAAGAACTTGTTGTCCATTCACATGCCAGTCGCCTCACACCATAATTACTTTCTAGAAGTGTAGTATGGTGTCAGATGTTTTGGGTCAACAAAGATGCTTAATGTGATGTTTCTATACAATTTCTGTGGATATTTCTTCAGTCAAATCCATTAGTACCATAAATGTAGAATGATTTGTCCTAAATCACACTGACTGCAACCTAAAGTAATGTATTTTCCAGGAAATGCATCTTACCTTGCAAAAAGTTTTTTATTATTTATGAAAATTGTTGAATCAAAAAAATGGTCTGTAGTTGGAGAAAAAATGATTATCTTCACTCTTATGAAGTGGAATCACCTTAGCAGTTTCATGTCAGGAATTACTCCTGTTGAAAAGACTGATTACATTTATACAGAAGTGGTTAAAGAAAATTCTATCAAACTCTTTGAGTATTTTATCAATGCCCTTACAATCAGTTGATCCTATACTTGCACATCTTTTTACATAATGCAGTATTTTTCTTTCTATCGTTACCAAGAAAAATATTGTTAACATAACCTCTGAGTTGCCCTCAGCCTCATTTTCCATTGATTTGGGAGTATATATTTCTTTTGCAATAGTAGGACCCACTTCTACAAATAATTCAGTTAATTTACTATAATGACTTTTTCATGTCTATGTTATCTTTTACAAAAAGTTTGGGTCTTAACTGTATCTTTTTATCATACTATTTATTATTCCCCATGTTGCTAATACTTCATTTTATTATTATCCATACTAACTTTTTATATAACTATAGCTTTTTATAACTGTTTTTATATTTCTTATACCTATCGTTCTTATTCTTGAAAAGCATCTATATAAATAAATCTTTTTTAGGCATTTTACAAACCTTTAATCATCCGTGACTTGTCAATCACATTCTTGGCAAAAGTATTTCCAAAATTTTTCATATGCTTTTAACATCACTTACATTATATTCAAGAGAATATCTCTCTTGATTTCTATATCAATACGTTCATGATTTTTATGAACAGCAAAGAGAGAGCAGATAATCACTCACATCTGCCATCAGGATCCCATGCTCTACTGCCCTTGTGTATCGTGCTGTACTGTATTTCTGTTTGTATTTAACAGCTTCACTCTCTGATTGGATTATTTTGGGTTATGTAATTACTGGAAAAAAGACTCATACTTAACATTAAGTTCATGAATTCACCAATGACCTCAAATCACAAGGATATTCTAGAGCAGTATTAAAGTCCCCTCATAGAAAAACAGCCTTATAATAAGATCTGTCAAACAACTCCATCATTAAATCTGTAAAAGACTCAACATAGGTGCCTGCAGCTCTGTGAATGCGACTGTAACGTATGTCTTGGAGACCAGGTAAAGTTTTTCGGGGCACAAAAGTGTTGAGTAAATTGATTTATTGTGTGTGTCAGTGGCAAGACTGCACACCCAGTAGGTAGACACTGACATGGGATTAACTTGGTTCCTTTTAAGATGTTTTGTCTATTTAGTAAATTATTTCATGAGTTAATTTAGTGACTTTTGTAGTAACAGTACATCAGTTTAATTAAGGGGCATATCAGAAGTACTAGAAAAACAACAAGAATTTGTTGTGTTGTAACCCAGGTAGGAGGACAACAGAAACTGAAACTTCTATTTTTTAATATTGTTTGCATGTGTTTGAATAATACTTTGCATTTGTGAACATTTATTAGCACAACCAGTATTAGGGTAGATAATTGAACTCTGGGCTAGACTAAGTCATGGATAAGCTAACTTTTAAAGACTCCTGGTCTTTAATAGTCTTTAGTTCTATGACACCTAGGGTGTTGCGTAAAAGAGGTATGTAGTCAATGATTGGTAAAACTGTGTATTTTTTTCCTGACTGTAAGAGTCTTGTATGGTCTCAACAAGTCTGTTCCTTATTGGATGGCCAGTGGAATCAATCTGATAGTCCTTCAGTTCTTGTTACAATTTAAAGTTCTTAAAACTCTGTAACTTGTCCTTTTGTATGCCCATTTAGGTAAACAAACTGTTGTTTAAAGAAACTGGACACAGGAAGAATGTGCTGCAGTTCAAAGACATTTGAAGAGATTCATTGTGATGAACCAAGTCCCAGGGAAGGAGGACTGTCAGCGCTGCATCACTGCAGAACCTCAAGCCCTGAAGAGCCGAGACTGGAAGGCAGTGAAGTATTTTGTTAAAAATAGAATTACTTCTCTGAAGAAAATTAGAGTGAGAGTGATTCACTGAACAATGTAGAGGATACTGTAATGTCTTGTTTATAACACACATTTTTTCCCCTGTTAAACAAGGTCTGATTTTCAGATGTGTGTTTTCACGTGAGTACATAGAAAATACGTAATTATTTTGTCACGGCAACATCACAGTTACTATAAATCTGATACAAACTGAAACATTCTCCATGAAACATTGCCGCCAAACTTGCATAATTCTGTTTAAACTGACCAACTAGTTTTCCTTTGTGTTATCATAGTTTAATTCTCAAGTGTTCCCACTCATCAGCAACCACAGGACACTGCCATTTTGTAAACAAGGAACATAAAATAGCTGTGCTGTGATTGGTTGAAGACACCAGCATGTTGATAGCTGCTCTATGATTGGTCGGTACACTATGAGTGAGCATGCTCGGGCAGAAATGGAGTAACTGCACATGCCTGAAGCAAAAGGTGTTCCCACATCCATTTGCGAGAGATAATTGTGTATTTGTTATGAAAATACTGAAATTTCATTGATTTAGATTTTGAATAGAGGTCATTTTTGAGATACTGAGAGAGTAAGGTTTGGGCAAAGTTTGGGTGATGTGTTCAAGTACAGTGTTTTTCCTGATAAAAAAAAATTGAAAATCATGAAAACTTGGGGTGTATGTTATAATGGAATAATTCCAGTAGGCTAGTCTGCTTTTTTTGATTTTTTTGATTTTTTTTGAATTTTTGAGATGGCCCTGCTGGAGGCAGAACAAAGCACAAAAATGTTTTTATGTTCTCTAAAATTTCACACATATGAAATAGATTTGTGCATTATAACAGACACTGAGCTCAGGTCTATCAATGTCCCACTCAGTCTGACTGAATGTATTTCTGAAAGTTTTTAGGAAATGTGCTGTAGTATTGATAAATTTAATCACTTTACAGTTTTTCACGATTGTTAACACACACAAATCTAAACTTTGGCACAATTTGCACAACCTTATCTTCACCTACCATTCGCTCGACCCGAATTGTCACTACTTCAAACTCCCTTATGACTCCCCTAGACTCTGACTTCCTTCTTTACACTCTGACGTCAATTGCACATTACCTTGTTGTCTGAACACTACACACAATGTTCTGTTGTTACACACACTTCTCATGTAACATCTCAGTGGTATCAACCTACAACACACAAGTGTTCAAAACTCAACAAATTCAGGTCTGGTGAGCAGTTAGCAATCAGGACTGCAGCAGAGAACCTCGAAGAGAGCAACCAGAGAGGGAGAAGTTAAGAGTGAGAGGAGGAGGGGGGAGAACAAGGAGGAGAACAAGGAGATGGAGAAAGAAAAGGAGGGGAGGAGAGAGGAGAAGGAGGGTATGGAGGAGGACAGAGAGGAGCAGGAGCAGGAGGAGGACAAAGAGGAGCAGGAGGACAGAGGAGCAAGAGGAGGAGAGGACAGAGAGGAGCAGAGGAGGACAGAGAGGAGCAGGAGGAGGACAGAGAGGAGCAGGAGGACAGAAGAGGAGCAGGAGGACAGATTGGAGCATGAGGAGCAGGAGGACAGAGAGGGAGGACAGGAGAGGACAGAGGGAGCGGGAGGAGGACAGATTGGAGCTCATTTCTGTCCTCCTCCTTCTCCTCTGTCCTCCTGCTCCAATCTGTCCTCATGCTCCTGCTCTTCTCTGTCCTCCTGCTCTTCTCTGTCCTCCTGCTCCAGTCTGTCCTCATGCTCCTGCTCTTCTCTGTCCTCCTGCTCCTGCTCCTCTCTGTCCTCCTGCTCTTCTCTGTCCTCCTGCTCTTCTCTGTCCTCCTGCTCCTCTCTGTCCTCCTGCCCAAATCTGTTCTCCACCTGCCCCTCTCTGTCCTCCTGCTCCAATCTGTCCTCATGCTCCTGCTCTTCTCTGTCCTCCTCATGCTCCTCTCTGTCCTCCTCCTGATCCTGCTCCTCTCTGTCCTCCTGCTCCTTGTGCTCCAATCTATCCTCCTGCTCCTCTCTTTCCTCCTGCTCCTCGTGCTCCAATCTATCCTCCTGCTCCTCTCTGTCCTCCTCGTGCTCCTCTCTATCCCCCTGCTCCTATCTGTCCTCCTGCTTCAATCTGTGCTCCTGCTCTTCTCTGTCCTCCTGCTCCTCTCTGTCCTCCTCCTGCTCCTATCTGTCCTCCTTCTCCAATCTGTGCTCCTGCTCCAATCTGTCCTCCTGCTCCTCTCTGTCCTCCTGCTCCTCTTGCTCCAATTTGTCCTCTTGCTCCAATCTATCCTCCTGCTCTCTTCTGTCCTCCTCCTGCTCCTATCTGTCCTCCTGCTTCAATCTGTCCTCCTGCTCCTCTCTGTCCTCCTGCTCCTCTTGCTCCAATTTGTCCTCCTCCCTCTCCTCTTTGTCCTCTTGCTCCAATCTATCCTCCTGCTCTCTTCTGTCCTCCTCCTGCTCCTCTCTGTCCTCCTCGTGCTCCTCTCTGTCCTCGTGCTCCTCTTGCTCCGATTTGTCCTCCTGCCGCTCCTCTTTGTCCTCCCTCTCCAATCTGTCCTCCTGCTCCTCTCTGTCCTCCTGCTCCTGTTCCTCTCTGTCCTCCTGCTCCTCTGCTCCAATCTATCCTCCTGCTCCTGCTCCTCTCTGTCCTCCTCCATACCCTCCTTCTCCTCTCTCCTCCCCTCCTTTTCTTTCTCCTTCTCCTTGTTCTCCTCCTTGTTCTCCCCCCTCCTCCTCTCACTCTTAACTTCTCCCTCTCTGGTTGCTCTTCGAGGTTCTCCGTTGTTCACCAAACACAGAGGAGGAGGCTCAAGGCCCTGATATGCTGCAGTCCTGATTGCTAACTGCTCACCAGACCTGAATTTGTTGACTTTTGAACACTTGTGTGTTGTAGTAGGTCAGTGGTTCCCAAACTGGGGTACGTGAACCCCTGGGGGTACGCAAAGAGATGTAGGGGGTACATGAATACCTGTCAGGTTTCAAACAGTTGTTTCAGTAGTTCAAGTTCAAACTGATAAATGTTGTATTGTGAGATTTGATAAAGGCCTGAAGTGTTGGCAGAGAGGCTGGAGGATGGATTGGTGAGGCATCATGGAGAAGGAAATCTGTCCTGAATCTAAGATTCTTTTTATTAACATTGCTCAGTCAGACAGCCTTCTTATTAGAGCTGTCGTGAGTCTGTAACAGTTTCAAGGTTATTAATGAATATGTTCCAGAAATGTTAATTTCTTTTTCAAAAGTGAACTGGCGTTGTCCACTGACATAGCTAGTAAATGTATTTAGTGAAAATAATACACTTAAAGAGATTTTATTTTTATGTTGTGCATGTTAAATGTGGGAGGAAGGGTGGCGGTAGCCTTACAGATGTATTTGTTTTTCTCGCTGTAAGTGTGTGAGAGTCGGGGGAACATGGCTGGAGGAAGTGACTGAAGGGGTACAGGCTGTGAAAAGTTCGGGAACCACTGTAGTAGGTTGATACCACTGAGATGTTACATGAGAAGTGTGTGTAACAACTGAACATTGTGTGTAGTGTTTAGACAACAAGGTGATGTGCAAACTAGTTGCACACTTCTTTACACTAGTCAGAATGTAAAGAAGGAAGTATGAATGGTAGGTGAAGTTAAGGTTGTGCAAATTGTGCCAAAGTTTAGATTTTTGTTTGTTAACAATCGTGAAAACTGTAAATTAAAATATCTTTATATCTGAATCTATTTCATATATCTGAGACTGAAGCGAACCTGAAAACATGCTTGTGCTCTGTTTTACCTCCAGGAAGGGCAGCTCAAATTCTAAAGCCAGCAAAAAGTCTACAGTGTTACCATGTTTTTATGTTACTCTGTTATGTTTTATCAATGCAAGGAGCTGTCACTGTTATCAAAGCTCACTGTTATAATCAGCACTTGATTTTGTTCAGCAGAGGAAGTACAGGATGTAAAACTAAATGTAAACCTTTGATGTAGTCCTCACTTTGTTTGATAATAAAAAACAAACTGTTTTAACATCAGATATCTCCATTTAGTTTTTGGTCCCACCTAAGATATAAAGACCTGAAATATCTGTGTGTGTGGAAGTGGACCCCACAAGTATTGAATGCTAGAAACGTGTCCCACAAGTGACCAAAAAACTAGCGTAGAGAAAAAACTTTGGAGTTTGGATAATCTGAAGTGACTGAAAATTTTGTTATTTTTTTTTACGCTAGCCTGATTTTTTACAGAGGCCTGGGACCATTGGAAAGGGTGGGCCCCACTAGTGGGTCAAAAACTCGGGGCCCCGCAAACTGACAAATACGAGTATGTGTGTGTGTGTGTGTGTGTTTGTACTTATGACATTCAGGGCGCCGAAATGATACACAGCGCCAGTTTTTGGGGACAAATAGTATTAATGGGAACATAAATAAACTTACTATAAATGTGTAGTATGTGTCCCTGAATACAAAATTGTTGTGAGTGTGTGTGTGTGTGTGTGTGTGTGTGTGTGTGTGTGTGTGTGTGTGTGTGTGTGTGTGTGTGTGTGAATTAAATGTATTGAAGCCTAAACAGCACGCCCACTTACAACGTGTTTGTGGACATTAGTCTGGGGAAACACTAGGCCTGTGCTCAAAATATCGATGCGGCAAAATATCGTATCACACTCCTTTGGGATACGTGTATCGATACGGATTCTACAGAATCGATACGGCCTAAATATTTTGACAGTTGTTGTAAATACACTTTGGGTAATGTTAACAGTGGCACAGTTTAAGGTAGAAGATGAGCTACATAATGAAGCATATGTTCTAAATTTGAACTTAGGTCTACCATCTTTAAAGATCTGAATTTATGTCTCTCAATTTGCAGAACCACTTAAAGGTCATCCTTGTTCTTTTTCTTCTTATAAGAAAAAACTAAACTTGTCAAGAACTTGGCTTAAAGCATAGTTAATGTTCACAATTTACATGTATCGGGATACGTATCGTATCGTGAAGTTGCTGGAAATACCCAGCCCTAGGAAACACCACCAGGTATATTAAGAACACAGCTCAAGGTCAGGTGCCAGGTGATGATCATCAGCTATTCAGGCCACACATGACTTAAACACATGAATGAAATCTCCTGCCATCTAGAACTATTCATAATGTCATCCAGCTGAAATGCTGCTTGAGGCTGGTCTGTATTAAAAAGACAAATCCCGGCGGCGGCCCGATCGAGCCCCAATCACAATTCCCGCGGGAATTGTCTAGTCTTTACTTTGTTATTTCTAAAAAACTTCAGTAGATGATAGGGATGGTCTGATCAGGATTCTTTTTGGACAATACTGATCAATAAAACCTGTTCATGAGATCTGCTGATACTTTTACTGATCATTTTACGTGTTTTGTTTTAAAAAGGTTTTGAGTCAGGAAATCTGAATTAAACAGACTAATGACACTTTCATTGAATATTTCTATTTATGAGAACTAAATAATTTATTGAAAAATATGAAAAAAGTTAATATATTTTATTAAACAAGAAAAAGAGTGCAAGTAAAAGAATTAAAAAAACACATATAAAAATATAATCTTAGCTGATGATCTTTTCTCCTGTTGGTCTCAGAGTGAATTTCAGCTCCGACTTCATCAGTGATTCAGATTTTTTGACTTAAAGGGATAGTTCAGTATTTTAGAAGCAGGGTTGTATGAAACACACCTCATCTCCACCTCAGTCAGTAAACAAAGTAAAAGAAGATGACCAGTGACTTTATTTCAGTGTTTCCTCTACATTCATTTAGGAGCGGCGGCCCGCCGCTCCTAAATCTTATCCGCCGCTCCTGCGGCAAGTAGTTTTTTTTTTTTTTAACAGTAAATACACTACTGCAGCATCATGACGCCGCCTTCACATCAGAGTCCTGCATTAAATCGGGTGTCGCGGGTGCTGAGGCAGATAACTATCTTGCCCATAGTTGTGTCGCTATGGTTTGCTTACATTTAATAAAATGCATTTTTCCTCTCTGCTCTGAAAAACGTCTCCTCCCCTGCTACTCTCGCACAACACCGATAAGCCGCGCGGCAACCAAACCGTCTCTCTGCAGGTGGAGCCCCCCCATGCAGTCTTTATTGAGGCTGCTGCCACCGCGGGCCGAGACGTAGCGGTGATTCAGCGAACGTCAGAGCAGAGGCCACCTAAAAGTGTCTCACAACACTCCCTGTCATAGAACGAGCCGATAACTTCTGAATCGTTAATTCTCTTTATTAACAGACTCAAACAGCGTGTCATACAGTCATACAGTTAGCAGTTCTCTCTCTCAGTCTACACTTCCGTAACCCTCAGCCAATCCCCGGGCTCCCCCTTAGCAGTGTTAACACTACAAAGATCGTCTACTCTGAAGATGCTCACTCTGACATACACATACGGACATACACACACTCACACTCATGCGGCGGTTGAAGGAACGACCATAACGGAAAAAAATATAATCATTAAAAAAATAACAATTTAAACAAGCATTAATGGATGACCTGAAGCTTACCAAACAATCTCCCCAATCAAAAATCTCAGCATTTTTAAGCCAACCGCCCTGACCAAGAAGGGAAGCACAGCTAGCATGTAGGAAACTTTCAGCATGTAGTTTCTCCTTATTGTCAGTCACTTGCTATAACTTTATTAAGCATGATTCATCTTCTCTTCCCCTGCTGAGCTTACATGGTTATATGAAATGTTACATTCTTCCTGTTTTTAATACTTTTTATACTTTATGCAGTTTACTTTAATTTTTTTTGAGAATGTTGTAGTTGTGTGCCCACAGTGCTCACTATTTATTGAGATGTTAATGCTCTATAATTATGATATTATGGAGCATTTTTGACGGACCCCCCCCCCCCTTTGGTAATCATCATATCGATCAGATCCTCTGCTCCCATCTCCTCATGGATAAAAGTAAAGATTAATGTGAATCAGACAAACAACGTGAGCCGACTGACTGCTGCCCAACACTTCTCTCTACAGTCTGAGAGCAAATAACTTAATAATTATGATGTAACACCATAAATCTATCAACACATTTGTTAACAAGACTTAATTATCCATAAGAATTCATTTTATCAAATCAATTCTATTCCAGTCAAAGGGATAATCTCACTTTCAAAATAGTCTTGATGAGTTTGCAGTCTCGCCTGATGGTAGCTGGGATAGGCTCCAGCTCCCCCGCAACCCCGAAAGGGATAGCCGGGTATAGAAAATAAATGAATGAATGAATTTGCACAATTTTAGCAAAACCTGAACATTGACTTTTAGATTTTTAGACACTTGATTTTTAGTTCCTGTCTTTGCCTCAAATGTTAAATTATAGTTTAAATCTTTGTGTTTTTGGTAAAAACAAGGGCAAAGTTTGGATCTTTATCATAAATGAAACAGGAAGTCAGCCGTTTTAAATTGATTTGATTTTGTTTGATTTCAAAAAGATTGGTCAAGACAAAGTATAAAGTCAACTACTACTCAAAAACTTTAGATTCTGTAAATCTGTCAGCATGTTTCCAGGATCTACAAAAAAACTGTTGGACCAGATCATTAAACTAACAGGGAGCCACATATTTAGATTTTTCATTAATTCAGAGCTAATTTTAGAAATTCAGAATGTTCATATCTGAGCAGCAAAAAACATGAAAAAAAATCCTGTGTTTTTATTTTGTAGAGGATTTTCCATGCAGTGGAGCGTCGTCTGTTCAAACTCACTAACAATCGGTGGAGATAAACTCTGTGATGCTGATTGAAAAACATTTACAGAGTTTGTTATTCAGTGAGGAGGGACTCAGCTACAGCTCCATGTTTTTGTGTCTGTTTGGAAAGACTTCTCTAGAGCTGGACTATTTCTATTTCATGTTTGTGCTCTAAAGCTCTGTGGAGTCTGTTAAAAAGGCTGAAGTTACTGAAGAGTTTGTGTGTTGTGACTGCCTCATGATCACTGATCCTTTAGTGCTGCTGATTGAATATTATTAAAGCTATGGTCTACGATTTGGAAGCTTTGTACATCTTAATAACACCGTTTATAAGGCTGTTATGGTCCTATGGTCCTATCTACACAGTATAAAGACCAAAAAGAACGAAAAAAATCCATTCAGTATATCCGCTGCAAAGCTGCATACTAGCTGACCAATCAAGCCTTGAAGCCTGTAAGGTTCAATTGGTCCGTGAGTTGGTCCGTGAGTCCATCCAATCCCGTCTCCCTCACTACGCAGCATCATGCCCATGGTCCCGCCTCCTCCCCTCTACCTCCGGTGAGCAGCTAGCAGCGTTAGCTACTGAACTGTGATGGAGCCGGAAAAGCCTAGCGCCGAAACCGGGAAGCCGCTTCCCTCTCCTCGGGCCCAACGGAGCTCTGCCCGCGGGTTGAGGCCTGTTAGCGGGCTAACGGCTAACGAATGGCCTCAGTCGGCCGTCAGACCTTCAGCATCGGTCGTTTTGCCCCTGGTTGATCAGGTAATGGCTTTGTTTACTACAGTGGGAGATGTCTGCTGAATAACTCTGGTTAGTCTGTGCCTGGCCTGGCTAATGACTTGTAGCAGAGCGGGTTAGCCTGTTAGCTGCTAATCGCTAGCATTGTAAGCTGAGCTGGGAAGGACAGGCCGAGAAAGATAAATCCTCCCCCACAATCGGCTCTGCTCTGGCGGCGCCAGACCCACATTGCCGCCGGTCCAATTGAAATGGCTACCGCTGTGTGTTACAAGGGGGATGTCTGTCGTGTTTGATACTTTCAGTTGAGCTGAGCTGTTTTTGATTGAGTTTGCTGCTGATATATTGTGCTAGTCGCTCGTAGCTCAGTCCGAGGGGGCTTGTTGTTATGAGGCGACAAGAGCTGGGGGCGGGATCTTGGAACACTGAGGGGAGGGGTGAGGGAAGGGAGGGCAGGCTGCGGTTTCAAATCATAGACCACAGCTTTAACACAGAGCTGTTCAGGATGAGTCCACTGATGCAGGCTGATCTCAGCTACAGTTAGACTTGAACTCTTAAACCTCGTGTCCTAAGAAGCTCTTTTAGGTTGGAATTAAAATAAGATAAATGAGTGTAAAGAGAATATTTCCCTCTTCAACATCAACACCTTCTGGTCATTTTGGTTTATCATTAGACTTATTTTGTGTTTGTATATCCTGTATTATCTCAGGTCCAAACTGCAGCATTTTTTTAATGAAATACGTTTGAGACGGTGAAAATTTTCCTCCATTTAGGTCACAGCTTGTCAGTAAGGCCTGATGATGGGTCCTGAAACCACTGACCCAGAAGACAAATGTTTTAAAGACATCTTCTCCTCTAAGTGGAAGGACCGTCCTTGTGAAGATATTTTTTTGCTAATTATTTATTTTGTTTGATTAAACCTCTTTGTTTGGAACTGAGAAACATTTCTCTGTTGTGATTTTCTTTGTTTTATGTTGAATTAATCTCACTTATTTTGGACTTTTTTCTAATTTCATCCCTTCAACCAAAATCAAGAAATCAGATTTTCCCTTGACTTGTCCTCACTCCATCTGTAAGATGGAGTTTGAAATATGAAAACTGAAAATCAACACTGTTTTATGATTGCTGATTTTGAAGACGTTCTGTGTTTTATCTGTTGTTCTTGATTTTATTTTTTTATTTTGTCTGTTTTTCACTTTTTTACCTTGTCTATTACTGCTGGACTGAATATCTTGTGTGTTGTCTGCTGCATCATAAAACAACATCAGTGACAAAAGACAGATTGAGGAGAAACACATTCGTTTCATACTTAATAAGTTTTTGAAATACGGGGCGGCATTCATCCTGCGTGGTCGCTGGAAGCGTCTCTACCGTAATACCCCATATAGACGCGCATCGTTTTTCATGCGGGGCTGGCCTGCCCGGTGTGTCACTTGGCGGCAGAAACTGACGTTGTAGCTCACAGTTTAATGACAGAAAGAGGGTCGAATTTCTCACTATGGTGTTTCATCGATGACTTATTGTCGTAATCTGTGAATATCTTTCTAACTTTACCAAAGTCTCTGTGAGCCGCTCTCTGAGAGTCAAAGTGAAAGTAAAGTTGAGAGTGCCGCAGATCTCCTCTGTCTGCGCCATTTTCCACAGACTAACAAACTGTGCTGAGAGACAGAAGTGAAGAACAGAGAAAGACTCACCTGCAGTCTGTCAGCCTCCCTCTGCTCTCTCCTGTCCGCGTCCACAGAGCTCACACAGAGCCGGGCCTAGAGGCTCAACAGTCTCCGTCAGTCACGGAGCTGCTTGGTGAGCGGCGTCAGGACCGTTAGAATTTAGTGTTCCCGTGGCCGCGGGAGCGCGCATGCGTTCAGAGACGGTGGAGCCTGCGTGATTTCATCCAAGTAAACTTAAAATATCTACAATTGCATTGTTTAAGTCAGTGATTTTTTGTGTTGTAATTATCACGAGGTTTAGAAACATGGCCCATCCGTCAAAACCATTTATTTTTTCTTATGTTCTAACAACCAATTATAGCCTACTGAACTTAATGAAAAAAACAAGGAAATATTTCCTCGTCTAATTGACATGTAGCAAACTGTAATTCAAGTATGGAGTTTATCATATTAAGTAAACGTCGATGTCCAAAATAAATAACTGTGGTTGTTTTCTGGCTTCAAATAAGCCAATGGGGGGTTGAGACTTTTTTTCCAGAATTGAAAAAAGTCTTAATGATTATTTGATTTTTTTTTTTAACTAATTAATGAAAACACTCATAGTAACAAAGGAAAACAGTGAGAGCTTATTCTCATTCCTCCTCCACACCGACCATTAAACAGTGAAGCAAAGTGTAATCACACTGACAAACAAACTGAGGTTAACAAAACAGTAAAACTAAATCATTAATGATGAGTTAGTTTAGTTAACAGTATTAATTTTGAACATGTGATTAAGTTAAAATCAAAGCTAAACATTTTTAGTTCGTTAGAGCATGGTTAAATGTTGGAGGTAAATAATAACAAACATAAAATAATCATTAAATAATTTGTATTACAATGTTGCATCATTAGTTGATGTAATATACAAACATCACAAAGTAACAATCAGACCCATAAGGTAATTGTACCTGGATTAAACCAATTCTAATTTTCTAACTCAGATGGTTATAGTCCTATAATAGGTCCACCCTGCAGCTGCAGACTTGGACCCTTTGACTTCAGGACTTTCTTTAACGTTCCTCAGAGGTGTTGGTCCATGTGGACACGATGACCTCACAGCTGCTGCAGATTGTTAGTCTGCACATCCCTGTGACTATGATAAAGTTTGTGTTTCTTTTTAATGATACAGGGCAGAACTTTCCCCTCTTCAGTGTTTCAGTGGGTTAAAGAAGGACCGTGTGGCCCGGGACTCCTGAAACTCAAAGAAAAAGGAGCTCAGACAAGAACTGGACGTGTGAGTTACCATCAGAGATGAGGAAAATCTGATTTTACACTGCTGACAAATCCTTCAAAATGTCATAAAAACACATCCATGACTGTTTGACTTTTCCTTTTCACAAACAAACAAACAAACAAACAAACAAACAAACAAACAAACAAACAAACAAACAAACAGAGGCCCAGCCTGGTGGTTGGAGTAATAAATGAGGATGATGAGGATGATAATCAGCTCTCAGGGCTGCCTCAGCCTCATCTCCCACCAGACGTCCTGGTTTATCAATCAAACAGCTCACTAATGAAGGAGGAGCTCATCGCTCTCCCTCCATCATACAAACATGAGGTGTCCAAAGGCTGCTCACATTTTAGAGGAATCACAGTCTCTCTGTAACTAAAGAGCATTTGAGCTCAGAGGAGAGCAGAGATTTATAAAGACTCATCTTCATTTTTCTCAGTCCAGCTCTAAAAATGTTTTTAACCTCTTAAATTACATTTTTTAAAGTGTGCAGTAGTCCATCCATCGTCCTTTTCTTCCTCTTATCAGGACAGACAGATGGACGGAGCAGTCAGTCAGTGGGTTAAATCTTATTTTTAACTCTTGGAGATGAAAATTGTCTGAGCTCTCTTTTTATTCTGGCTTGTATGTTATATTTAGTAATTTATGGTTTATCCTTGTCTTTATTTACTCTGGTTTTTAAAACATATTTCACTGATTTTCTGTTTCTGTTGCCTTCATTTTATTTTGGTCACCATTGTTTTGAGTTTTTATATTTCATTCTTTAACTTGAATTATTTTATTGACTCATATATTATGGTTCAGTGTGCATTAGTTACCAAGTTCACTTTTACTTCATTCCTGTTTGATTTTGGTTCACCAACAAGTAGAAGGAAGAAAAATAATTTCAGGACAATCCAAGCTTTTCCAGGTCGTTTGACTTTTTTCCTCATTTTCCAAATGTTTTCCATGACTGTGAAATTGGTCAATCATATTTCAGGATTCCCAGGTTTTCCAGGACATGAGAAAACCCTGAGTGACCGTCGACACAGCAGGCTCCTTCAGGTACAGACATCTCACTGACACTGGGGGATTGTGGGTAGGCTATAGAGACAGACAGAAGTCAGAGACTGTGGGTTCATCATGTTTTCTGTTCTTAAGAAGAGGCTGATTAAATATGAGCTTGAGCCTTGAGGGAGCAGCTGCATGGTTTCACACCCTGGTGGCCTGTTCTTGGTCTCCATGGACATTATGACCAATAATCAGACACACACAGGCAGCACAGCCTGTATGAGGACGGAGCTGATGGAGCAGAGCTCATCTACTACACCTGTAACAGACAGTTTTTCCTTTGACAGCCATTACAGGGGCAGCTTTTAAAAGAATGGACTCATATGACAGGGTTCACACTCTTTTCTAGAAATCACTTTCCAGGAGTTTTCCAGAAAACCCCTCTCCCCTTTGCTCTGCAGTGTCCTTTTCTACAGCTGTGCCTCACATTCAGTACATTTACCCAGAATGCTTTGCTTATGCCTCTTCCACCCCACAGGTCTGATTTACAAGGTGTGCAGCTGTAACAATGAAATAATTTTGTACATACTTAAACATTAAGACTAATTTATCAAAGAAAAGCTCAACGACAGATTCCAGTGTCACATGACCAACTCCATACCTCAGTTTTTTCAGATCTTTTATATTCTGTAGATTATACAAACTACACACACCTGCACGGGCTATGCACAACTTTTCAACCCATCTGAGTTCACTAACATGTTAGAGAGGAGTAGAGGGAGGATAAATCAGTTTCCAGGACAATTCAAGCTTTTCCAGGACATTTTATTTTTATCTGAATTTCCATGTTTTCCAAATAATGGGGCCCGTTTTTTCAATTTGTTAAGAAGATGGATCTTCCACTCACCCCTGACTGATGTGACTCAAACAGCTCAGAGAGGCAGATGGGTTATTTGGGTGATGAGGGTGATATGCTGCTATTCTGATTTGGGATGTCTGTCACTACATTTATGATAGTTAACTGTTAATAGACTGATGTGTTTCCCTTCAATTCTTTTTTATCTTCCTTTTTTCCCCTTTTATTATTATTATTATTATTATTATTATTATTATTATTATTATTATTTTTATTATTGAATTGTTAGTATTATTATTATTATTACTACTATTATTACTATTATTATTATTATAATTATTATTATTATTTCTATTATTATTGTTATTATTATTATTATTATTATTATTATTATTATTATTATTATCATTATTATTATTTTAATTTAAACTGTGGGGGGGCGTGTTGTGGCTCAGAAGTGTTCAGTGGAAAATCTGCTGACATCAGCCGTTTGAGTCTGACTGAACTTTCTGCTCCAGTCTGAAGGAGCAGAAATGTGTTGTGGTTTTTCTCTGAACTCAGGATCTTGAACGGTCCTTTTCCTCAGAACAGGTCCTGCTGAGGTTTCTGTGGGGGAGGGGCTCCATCTATGACCTTTGACCCCAGTTACCATAGAAACAGACAAATACAGCCTCAGGGCTTCTTCTGTTTCTGACTTTGTACTGATGAATGTTAATGACATGTTGACTGTGATCAATATTTGAATCTGTTTTCATAACTCTATATGCAGTGGATAGAATACAGGCCTCATAAAGACCTGAGGAGAGAAGAGTTTGAACAGCATTTAAAACTCTAGATAACCTCACAGTAATCATCCTGGGACTGAAACTCTGAGGGAAGAACCAAAGAGTCCAGACAGAGCAGACGGAGACATTAAGGTCAGAACAGGAAGTAGCAGGACTTGTGCAGAAGAGTGAGGAAGAGCACGAGGCAGATCAGGAACAGAACAGGGAGGAGAAACAGAAACCATCAGAATGAGGGAAAGGCAGCACATGAAGAAATGACACCATTCAAACCAGGAGAGGTCAGAGAGAGTTTAAAAAAGGAGGATAAACTATGGAGAAAAGGGGCGGAGCTTCAACACTTAGAGTTTATAAGACAGAGCAGCAGACCAGAGCTGAGTGTGAGCAGCTGAGCTCACATGTTTGTTTCTGTTTTCACTTTACTGAATCTTTAATAAACTTTGATGACTGGACTCTGCTGCCTCTGAGCCTTTTACAAAGAAACATAATTTAGGGACATATATATATATATATATATATATATATATATATATATATATATATATATATATATATATATATATATATATATATATATATATATATATATATATATATATATATATATATATATATATATATATATATATATATATAGATAGATAGATAGATAGATAGATAGATAGATAGATAGATAGATAGATAGATATAGATATACATATGTATATATATATATATATATATATATATATATATATATATATATATATATATATATAGCCTATATATATATATATATATATATATATATAGATATATATATAGATATATATATAGATAGATATATATATAGATATATATATATAATTTTTTTTATTTTTTTTATTTTTTGCAAGTTCTAGTGAAATGTTAAATTTTGTCCTTATCAAGTGAAGTGATGATGTATGAGATCCCTTCAATGTGATGAGAGATGTCCATTAAGACTTTAGAAGACTGCATTATTGTACAATACCCAAAACCAGTGAAGTTGGCACGTTGTGTAAATCATAAATAAAAACAGAATACAATGATTTGCAAATCCCTTTCAACTTATGTTCAATTGAATACACTGCAAAGACAAGATATTTAATGTTTGAACTGAGAAACTTTATTTTCTTTTACAAATAATCATCAACTTAGAATTTAATGGCAGCAACACATGTCAAAAAAGTTGTCACAGGGTCATTTTTACCACTGTGTTACATCGCCTTTCCTTTAACAACACTCAGTAAACGTTTGGGAACTGAGGAGACCAATTTTTGAAGCTTTTCAGGTGGAATTCTTTCCCATTCTTACTTGATGTACAGCTTAAGTTGTTCAACAGTCCGGGGTCTCCGTTGTTGTATTTTACGCTTCATAATGCTGCACACATTTTCAATGGGGGACAGGTCTGGACTACAGGCAGGCCAGTCTAGTACCCGCACTCTTTTACTATGAAGCCACGCTGTTGTAACACGTGCAGAATGTGGCTTGGCATTGTCTTGCTGAAATAAGCAGGGGCGTCCATGAAAAAGACGTTGCTTGGATGGCAACATATGTTGCTCCAAAACCTGTATGTACCTTTCAGCATTAATGGTGCCTTCACAGATGTGTAAGTTACCCATGCCTTGGGCACTAATACACCCCCATACCATCACAGATGCTGGCTTTTGAACTTTGCTCCTATAACAGTCTGGATGGTTCTTTTCCTCTTTGGTACCGAGGACACGACGACCACAGTTTCCAAAAACAGTTTAAAATGTGGACTGGTCAGACCACAGAACACTTTTCCACTTTGCATCAGTCCATCTTAGATGAGCTCGGGCCCAGCGAAGCCGGCGATGTTTCTGGGTGTTGTTGATAAATGGCTTTGGCTTTGCATAGTAGAGTTTTAACTTGCACTTACAGATGTAGACGAACTGTAGTTACTGACAGTGGTTTTCTGAAGTGTTCCTGAGCCCATGTGGTGATATCCTTTACACAGTGATGCCGGTTTTTGATGCAGTACCGCCTGAGGGATTGAAGATCACGGGCATTCAATGTTGGTTTTTGGCCTTGTCGCTTCCGTGCAGTAATTTCTCCAGATTCTCTGAACCTTTTGATGATATTATGGACTGTAGATGATGAAATCCCTAAATTCCTTGCAATAGCTGGTTGAGAAATGTTGTTCTTAAACTGTTGGACAATTTGCTCACGCATTTGTTCACAAAGTGGTGACCCTCGCCCCATCCTTGTTTGTGAATGACTGAGCATTTCAGGGAAGCTGCTTTTATACCCAATCATGGCACCCACCTGTTCCCAATTAGCCTGTTCCCCTGTGGGATGTTCCAAATAAGAGTTTGATGAGCATTCATCAACTTTCTCAGTCTTTTTTGACACTTGTGCAGCTTTTTTGAAACATGTTGCAGGCATCAAATTCCAAATGAGCTAATATTTGCAAAAAATAACAAAGTTTACCAGTTTGAACATTAAGTATCTTGTTTTTGCTGTGTATTCAATTGAATATAGGTTGAAAGGGATTTGGAAATCATTGTATTCTGTTTTTATTTACGATTTACCCAACGTGCCAAATTCACTGGTTTTGGGTGTACATGTCAAACCTTTCCTGTCTCTTACTTTCATTTCATCATTTCATCTAAGCTTGCAAATAAATATTTGTTCACTCAGAATTAAGACTCTTGATTGAAACACATACATATACAGTACATACATCTATTTTTTGTCTTTTTTGTGGGAGTGGTCCCAGGGAGAGGGCAAACATCTCAGCCTAAACAGTTTGGAGCTCCTGGTTCAGACTAACTTCAATTGGATTTGGAAAACGTGTTTTAAATGTGATAAATGTGCTTCACAATAATCCCTCTGCTCAAGAACCAACAGGAAACTGTTTCTCATCCCATTTCCCAAAGTGCAGAGGACCCCGCAGAGGCGGTCCACGTCCCCCTTTGTTATCTGTGTCGTCACTCAAACCCCTCATCAGTATCTCAGTCAGGAAGGACTTGGATTGAGGAGTGAAGGGTGACTCTAGAACAAGAAATCCCACATTCTGCTGTGAGTGACGGAGCCGTGGACAGACACAAGAGGGGTCAGCAGAATGTGGGATTTCTTGTGTTCTTGTTTCTTGCTCTATGCTTCTAGTTATTGCAGAGTGCACATTCCTTTGTTTTGGTCAGCCGCGGCTCCCGTAGTCACCCGTAAGTGTATCATAGAAATGCCAAGTAGTACTGTTTAGGCTATAAACATGTGCTATATGATGTCGTTTCGAGTAAATGGTGGACGTTACCCGCTCAGGACACTTGGATTATAGCGCACGAGCAGTATGGAGGAATATTGCCGACTTTTTGTGGACTTTTAAGGACACTGTTCGTTCGAGCTCTTATCTAAGTCATGATATCAATGTCAGTGGACAGCGAGTATCCCCACAGATCTCCGGCTGCATCCTAGATGTTCCAAAACTACTCCACAGTGTTGTTCAGCATGAGGGTGAGTAGAAAATGAGGCCAAATCATTGTTTGGGTGTAGTGTTCCTTTAAGCTTCTTCTCCCCTCACGGAGATTCTTTCTCAAGTCTCTTTTTTTGGTGTTTGTTTGGATGTGTGCTTGTTTCCCTCCTGGACTAATTGCTCTCTCTTTTTCCATTTTTTCCAGGTCTCCACAAGCTCCTGCCACCGCCACCTTTATCACTCTTGTTCACTTATTTACACCTGTAAATAAAGCACTGTTTTTGATCTCAAAATCTGATCTCAGCCTCTGCTCTGTGTCCATCATCACCCACACCTAACAGAATCAGCCGGCCTCGTCATGGAGTCCGCGAGGTTGGATCAGATTAAAAACGCTCTGGTTTCACATGGAACGCTTCTGGGACAGCATGATTCTCTGTTAAAGGGAGTGACAGGAACATTGGAAGAGATGGCTCGCCAGGTGCAACAGATTAACTCTCAACTCAGCGAAGCCAAGGCTCCCTCAGCCACCCCGGTGAGTGCTGCGCCGGCTTCTTCCCCTGCTGCTCTCTCTCAGGATTTTGTTCATATCAAAGAGCCTTTTGTTTCACAACCCGAACCTTTTTCGGGAGATTTTGGGTCTTGTAGCCGCTTTTTATTTAATTGTAGCCTTGTGTTCAAGCTCCAGCCCCACAGTTATGCCTCTGATGATGCTAAGATTGCTTACACCATTAATCTCCTCAGGGGAAAAGCTGCTAAATGGGACACAGCCTTATGGGAGGGGGGCTCTAGTGTACTTACTTCGTTTGATACATTTTCCACCCAATTACGTAAGGGTTTTCATCACCCGGTGCTTGGTCAAGACGCTGCTAAACAGTTCCGGGCATTATCTCAGGGCAGTCAGTCTGTGGCTAGTTTTGCGGTAGATTTTCAAATCTTGGCTGGGAAATGTGGTTGGGACGAGGCTGCGTTAAAAGCATTATTTACTTAGGGTCTTTCAGAGGAGCTTAAGGACGAATTGGCAACCGGGGATGAACCTGAATCTTTGCAGGAGTTATTCGATCTAGCCATTAAGATATATGGCAGATTGAGAGCGAGAAGCAGGGAGAGGGCTGCGGGCACTCTTCGTCATACTCCCCCTTCTGGTCATCTGGTTTCCATTGCTCGCCCCGCTCCAGCTCATCCAGTTCCGCCTACACTTATTCCCCGTCGACTCAGAGGAGCCCATGCAGTTGGGTAATGCACGGTTGAGCTCCAAGGAAAGAAGAAGACGTAAAGCGGAGAACTTATGCCTCTACTGTGGAGCAGCGGAGCACTCCCTTCAGTCCTGCCCCCTGCCGTTAAAAGACAGGACCCATCATTAGTCAAAGGAGTAATGGTGAGTCATTTGTCAACCCCTATTAGCCCTTCTCTCAGGTCTACTTTTTCCGCCTCCCTTAGTTTTCCCTCCTCAGTTATTCAGACTTCTGTTTTTCTTGACTCTGGCACTGATGACAACTTCATTGATGAGGCATTTGTTTTATTTATTTATTTATTTATTTGATTTATTTGAATGGGACAGTGCACATTAATGAACATGCAGAAACATGTAAACATGCCGGATTGTAGCTTGACGCTAATTTCCATTCTCAGTCCCATTTACATAGAAACGTATTGAGACAATACAACATTTCACAGTAAGAACAAATAAAAACAAAAAAAAGGAGCAGTATTATTATAATACAAGCATTGACAGTGAAAGATACCAAAAGAAAAAAAATAAAGAATAAATACACAAACCATAATATACAGACAGATAAATTGCAATACAGGTTGACTGAGGGTGGAGAGCTAGCCCACAGGTAGGGAGACCATAAGAGTTTCGTTTTGAGAAGTAAAGTGCAGAGTTGCTGGATGAAGTGTCAAGTGCTAAAGTGCATGAGTGCCAGGTAAGATTGCACGACGCCCTAAAGTGCACATCAGTTTTAAATACCAGCTTATATTGCACAAGGCCCAGTACACTCAGTTTCACATACAGAGAAGAAGGAAAAAAACAAAAACAAAAACAAAAACAAAAAAAACATATACCATAATGTACAGAGAGATAAATTGCAATGCAGGTTGTTAGAGCTTACAATATTCCTACCACCTCGCTTTCTCAGGCTAAACAGGTTTTGGCGTTAGACGGGCATATCATCTCGGAGGTTAAATTAGAGACTGTTCCCCTCACTTTGTTGTTGTCCGGCAATCATTCAGAGAAGATTAAATTCTTTGTCATCTCGTCGCCTAGCTCACCAGTTATTCTCGGGCTACCCTGGTTTAAACTCCATAGTCCCCATATTAACTGGGCCATATCCTCCATTGTCAGCTGGAGCCCTCACTGTCACGCTTTCTGTTTACATTCAGCAGTCGTTAGCTCTTCTTCCTCGGTCACACCGGCACCTCCTGATCTTTCTTCGGTACCATCTTGCTATCATGATTTAGCACAGGTATTTAGCAAAGACTTGGCTAAAACACTGCCGCCTCACCATCCTTATGACTGTGCCATCAATCTGCTCCCTGGCGCCCCCTTACCTTCTAGCCGACTTTACAACTTGTCCCGTTCAGAGAAGGAGGCCATGCAGGACTACATTTCCGAGTCGTTAGCTTCCGGGTTAATTCGGCCTTCTTCGTCTCCCATAGGGGCGGGTTTTTTCTTCGTCGGTAAGAAAGATTCTTCACTCCGCCCTTGCATTGATTTCCGTGGCCTTAATTTATTTATTTATTTTATTTATTTAACCTTTATTTAACCAGAAGAACCTCATTGAGATAAAAAATCTCATTTTCAAGAGTGTTCTGGCCTGGTAATGACATTACCATTAAGGATAAATCGCCCATTCCACTCATTGATCCTTCGTTTGAGCCTCTGTGTCACGCTAAGGTCTTCTCCTAATTAGATCTTAGGAACGCTTATCACCTTATCCGCATCAGAGACGGGGATGAGTGGAAGACTGCCTTTAACACTCCCATGGGCCACTTCGAGTACTTGGTTATGCCATTTGGCCTTACTAACGCTCCGGCAGTTTTTCAGTCATTTATGAATGACATCTTTCATGACGTGCTGAATAAGTTTGTGTTTATTTATCTCGACGACATCTTGATTTTCTCGAAAGACTTATGTTAAGCCTGAGAAATGTGAGTTCCACGCCTCCAGAGTCAGTTTTCTAGGCTACATTATTGAGTCAGGTCAGTTACGCCCAGACCCCAGTAAGATCCAGGCTGTAACCAGTTGGCCCACCCCTACCACCCGCAAGGAGTTACAACGTTTCCTGGGGTTCGCCAACTTCTACCGAAGGTTTATCCGTAACTACAGCAGCGTAGCTAGACCACTCACTCAACTCACATCCATTAAAGTCCCTTTCAGCTGGACGGATGAGGCTAACAGAGCCTTCCAGGAGCTTAAGACGCTGTTCACTTCGGCCCCGGTACTCCTGCATCCTGACTCTACTCGGCAATTTGTGGTGGAAGTGGACGCCTCAGACTCTGGCATTGGCGCCATCCTCTCCCAATGAGACCCCACAACCAGCAAGCTGCACCCCTGTGCTTTTTTTTCTTGTCACCTTTCTCCCGTAGAGCGAAATTACGACGTGGGAAACCAAGAACTCTTAGCGGTGGTGGGAGCTCTTCAAGAGTGGAGACACTGGCTGGAGGGCGCTGAGAAGCCCTTCATAATCTGGACGGATCATAAGAATCTGGCATACCTCCGGACGGCTAAACGGCTCAATCCTTGACAGGCTAGATGGTCTCTTTTTCTGAGTCGTTTCAATATCTCCATCTCATATCGCCCCGGTTCCAAGAACACTAAGCCTGATGCCCTTTCCAGGGTGTACTCCCCTCCGTCGGAGCCTGAAGGTCCGTCTCCCATCCTTCCTCCTTCCTGCATCCTCGGAGCTGCTCAGTGGGACATAGAGCGGGTTGTTAGGGACGCCCAGACACGTCACCCGGATCCCGGAACTGGGCCTCCTAACCTTCTGTTTGTCCCTGAGCCTGCCCGTTCGGAAGTGCTCCAGTGGGGGCACTCCTCCAAACTCAGCTGTCACCCTGGCATTAATCGTACACTTTCTTTTCTCCGGCAGAAGTTTTGGTGGCCTAATATGGCCAGAAACACCCGGGAGTTTGTGGCTGCCTGCTCAGTCTGTGCCCGAGGAAAAGCCTCCCACAAGCCACCTGCTGGTCTGCTGCGCCCTCTGCCGGTGCCCAGTCGCCCTTGGTCTCACATTGCTGTGGACTTTGTCACCGGTCTTCCCCCCTCACAAGGTAACACTGTCATCCTCACAATATGAACCGTTTCTCGAAAATGGTCCATTATGTGCCTCTCCCCAAGTTACCTACAGCCCTGGAGACGGCTAACCTGTTGGTCAATCACATGTTCAAACTGCATGGAATCCCTCAGGACATTGTTTCAGATCGTGGTCCTCAGTTTGCCTCTCGTGTCTGGAGGGATTTCTGCCACGCGTTGGGCGCAGCAGTCAGCCTTTCCTCAGGCTTTCACCCACAGACCAACGGCCAGACTGAGCGGGCCAATCAGGACCTGGAGAGCGCATTACGCTGTGTGGCAGCCCATCACCCAGTGTCCTGGAGCGACCATCTTCCCTGGGTGGAGTACGCCCTCTCCTGCTCAGCGACGGGTATGTCTCCCTTCCAAGTTTGTTTTGGTTACCAACCCCCGTTGTTCCCTGAGCAGGAGAGAGAGGTCGCTGTCCCTTCTGTGGGTGCTCACATTGAGTGTGTGAAAGAGGTGTGGAGGAGAGCTCGGATGGCTCTGTCCGTCACTACGGAGAGGACCAAGCGAGCGCGGATCTCCGTCGACAACCGGCTCCCACGTACCGTCCTGGCCAGATGGTTTGGCTGTCTTCTCGGGACCTTCCTCTGCAGGTGGAGGCAAGTAAATTGGCTCCTCGCTTTTTTGGTCCTTTCCCTGTAGAGAAAATTATTAATCCGTCTGCTGTGAGGCTCAGGTTGCCAGCTTCCCTGAGGGTCCATCCCACGTTCCACGTCTCCCTGCTCAAGCCCATTGAGACCAGCGAGCTCTGCCCTCCGGCCGAGCCCCCTCCACACCCCAGACTCATCGATGACCATCCGGCTTTTACGGTGTCCCGGATTCTGGATGTCAGGCTGCGGGGGCGTGGTTTCCGGTATCTGGTTGATTGGGAAGGATATGGACCTGAGGAGAGATCATGGATCCCTCATCCTAGATGGCAACCTTCTCCGGGACTTCTACCGTGATCACCCCGAAAAGCCTGGTCGGCCGTCTGCAGACGCCCGTTGAGGGGGGTACTGTGACGACTGGTCCACAGTCCTCCAGTTTTTGCTCCTGTTTCCCTCCCCTCTCGGGTTGTCTTCTCCCCCTTCTCCACTACTCCTGAGCGGCCCTGTGGGCTGCTCAACCTCCCTCTCTTCACTTCCTGCTCTGGTGGCACCGCAGGAGCAGATTCCTGCTGGAGACCTCACCTGCCTCTAATTCCGGTCTGATTACCTGCCTACAAGAGTCCAGGAGGGAATCCTCTCAGTGCTGGCTGATTGCCTGACTTAGTGGTTCATTCACTCAAGTTTGTGCTGGCCTTAAGCTTCTTCTCCCCTCACGGAGATTCTTTCTCAAGCCTCTTTTTTTGGTGTTTGTTTGGATGTGTGCTCGTTTCCCACCTGGACTAATTGCTCTCTCTTTTTCCATTTTTTCCAGGTCTCCACAAGCTCCTGCCACCGCCACCTTTATCACTCTTGTTCACTTATTTACACCTGTAAATAAAGCACTGTTTTTGATCTCAAAATCTGATCTCAGCCTCTGCTCTGTGTCCATCATCACCCACACTTAACATCCTGAGCCAGTAGCCAGTCAATCACAGGGCCACATAGAGAGTCAGAAAACCATTCACGCTCACACACATACCTAAGAACAACTTAGAGTCGCCAACTAATCTAATGAGCATGTTTTTGGTCTGTGGGAGGAAGCTGGAATGCCCAGAGGGAACCCACACATGCACAGACAAACATGCAAACTTCACACAGAAAGGCCCCTGACTGTGCCGAGGATCAAACCAGCCTTTCCTTGCTGTGAGGCACATGCACTACCTGGTGCACCACCATGTCACCCAAAAAAATTAACATAAAATAAAATTAATAAAAATCAAAATATGGCTACTGGCTGGCTTCTGCTCCCCCAGATGGTAATTGGCATCATCCAAAATGTCCAGCAGTTTGGAATGTGATCACTGGGCCCAGTATTTCAAAAAATTAAATACAAAATTAAATAGATCCAGATTTCCAAATCCACTTTCCTGATCCATGGATCAGGATCTTCTATCCCGGTGTATCAAAACTTTGCTAGATTGGATTAGAATAATCCTGATCCTCTCGGATTGAGATTTTCAAATCCATCCCGCCCCTAGGATCAACCCGCCCTCAGGGTCACAGACAGACAGACCAGAAGGGGAGCCAAGCACAGGTGAGAGCTGTGGGGAGGTTCCCCCTGTACCTCCACATAGACATCACCGGAAGAGGCATCATGATGAGGATCATGCCTACCAAAATCTCCTCAAGATGGAAACTGAGTGAGCACACCAGCAAATTCTACTTGCTAAGGAACAAATATAACTTACCATACTTCAGCAAGAACTCATCAAGTTAAAAATACAATTACTGGAAAAGCAAATGGAAAAGTAGTGTGAAAACTTTAAGTTTAGGTGTTACAATTTTGGGTTGAGGAAATTTTTGTTGTTTGAATTACTTTTCTGACAGTTGTAAAATTTGGATTTTTTCTGTTCAATAAAAATAACTGTACATGGCCTGCAGATATACTATTCTGTGGTTTAAAACCCAGATATGTGTGTAGGAAGTTTGGGCCAATCATAGGTAACTCGTTGAAAATATGGTTTGCAGTCCAGAAACACATGGGATGTAGTGTAAAGCTGCAACCGTTCACCTATTTGGTGTAATTACGATTTACTACAGCAGTCTGGCTCCTACTTTAACAACAACTGGGCCTCAGCTGGAATACATACTCTCCAAGATCTATATGACAGGAATGGGTTGATTTCTCTTCAGGAGCTCAAAGAGCAATTTTCTCTCCCTGGGTTCCCTTGGTTTCTATACCTCCAGCTGAGGTCTGCGATCCGCGCACATGGAGTTCCATGGGACTCACCTCTACCTTTTCATCCTTTAGACACCTGGATTTCCTCTCGAACATCCTCTAGTGGACTGGTCTCTGTCATTTATACTGACCTGCTTTCTAAAAATACTAAACTTTTAGGAGTGATTGGATCTTGGAACCATGAACTTGGGACTCTGGGCTATGTTTTAAACTGGAACAACATCTGGAACAACATACCCAGCTCATCAAGGAATCCAGCACATCAACTTATTCACTGCAAATTTGTGCTCAAATTTTATGCCACACCATACAAGCGCTTTATGGTGAAACTGATAGATGATCCCAACTGTGTGAAATGTGATCAAAATGCAGTTGGCACATATCTTCATGTTTTTTGGGAATGTTCCTCAGTCTGTAACCTCTGGACCAAAGTGCAGTTATCTCAAAAATGTTTTGAGATTCCCTTTTCCTATGCATCTTCCCTTATTCCTATTTAATGACTCTGGCCTCAGCAGCAAAGTCAATTTGGCACAGAAGAAAATTATATTTGCAGATTGACTGCGGCTAAGAAAACTATAATAAATTCATGGTTTTCCACTGACACACCATCAGCAAAGGAATGGCTCAATTACTTTAGAGATATTGCCCTCTTAGAAAGATCTTTGGCTGTCACACATAAAGCTCGAGCATCCACTGTACAAACCTGGGATGCTCTTATAACTGCTCTTTCTGATGCAACACTGCTTGCTAGTATATAAGTCACTATTCTGACCAACACTTCCTGACTGGGCGACTTCCTATTACCTAATGAAACGAGCCCTTAATTCAGAGTCCGAAATATATCCCCCTCCCCCCTAGACCACCACCTTAGTCTATTCTTCAACTTGCAGCTGTAATTTTTTTTACTTCCCTTTTCTTTATTTAAATATTTGTATAACAAGTGGGTGTGTGCACATGGATATGTTTATCAATACATATAGATGCTCTATGTATGTACAATATTGTACTTAAATATGTCTATACATATCTCTGTTACGTCTTTTTCTTTTCTCTCAAAACAGTAATGGCAAGGCAATGGCATTGTTCTACTTAATGTTCAAATTGTTCAATAAAAAATATGTCCCAAAAAAAATAACTGTACATGAAGAGGTTTAATTTATTAAAAATATCTTTTTATACTAATGATTGCGAGAAATGCAAGTAAAAGCTATCTATCGATGAGTATATGTGGAACTAATATATGGGATCACACTCTGATCCTACCCTGAGGTGGGATTAATTTAATGCTGTTTTTCAGGATAAAACTGATCTGGAATTGGGACTGAAGGTTTGAAATACCCAACACAGGTTCAAATCTGGATGAAAATTATCAAGATTAAATGCTGTTTGAAATACCTAATTTTGGATCAGATCTGGGTTTAATCCAGTCCACCAGGATTAATCCTGGTGGATTATGTTTGAAATACTGGGCCCTGATGTCTGATCCTCCCCAAGTTATTCATATCCTTTCTTCATTTGTCATTTTTCAGGCTTTAAAATAAATCTGAAACTGTCACCATTAAGCAGCATTAATCCAGAGAGCAAACACAGACCCCAGCTGTTTCTTCTTCAGTATCTTGGTGTCCACATTTTCTCCTGTATTGCTTAAATGTCACATGTTAACTTCAGAGTGCTGTGAGACTCAGTCAGTAAAGATTTAGAAAGGTGGTCCAACCAGAAGTTCTCCTTCTGCTGCTGCATGTCCATAATAAACATGAATGTCTAACCAAAGATACCACACCTCCTGATTACTGAGGAGAGAAAAAGGCTGATTTCTAAATGAATCTGGAGCAGATGAAAATACTCCTCTCTGACACTATAAGCCCAAATATAAAAGTCAATAAAATAAAAATATTAATCACAAAAACATGTTTCATCATATTCCTGTCTTTAATGGTTTCTTTCCTGTGGATCATAAAATAGCACTTTTTCTACAGTTTGACCAGTGACACCGAGGAGGTCCAACCTGGAACCAGCAAAGTGTCCCTAATGAAGTGGCCAGTGAGTATCTGGAGATGTTCCGGTGAATTATCAATGATCCCACACACCACAGGTGTGAAAATAAGCCCTGCATGAGTTTAGACCAAGAGCAGGAGAAGAAGAGAACATGAGGTTGATCTGATGGGATTAGTCTGATTATCAGATTCATTCATGTGCTGGAGGACGTGGAGCCTCCAAAATGAAGAAGAGGAGAAGATGACAAACAACACAGACACTGATGAAGATCAGCTCACTCTGATCACAGTGGAGTGAATGTTGTGGAGCAGAAAGAGAGCAGTTTGTCTTTGTCCTGCTGTTGGATGGCCCACTCCTCTCATTAACACCCAGACAATAAACCAACATGAACATGAGACACAGAAACATCAGCTCAAATAGAGAAAGCAGCTGCTTCACAGCTTTCTGTCAGACAACTGAGCAGATCAGTGTTTGTGCTCACAGATGAAGAATCTGTTCAGCTCCATCAGTCTGAGAGGAAACAAGAGAAACAGCGACACCTGCTGGCAGAAAGCAGAGAGAACAGGAACTCTTCATCCTGAACAGGAACCTGGAGAAGAAAGCAACTCCAAAAGTTAGCCCAGCTTTGGTTCTTCATCACACAGCAAGAGGAGAAAACACAGATATCAAAGTGTGACAAACATGAAGAATAATGAGTTCAAATCCAGTTTTCTTCTCCTGAGTCTGTTGTTACTGTGCAGTGAAGCAGTGATAACCCAGGTCTGTCACTGCAACACCAGAAAACCAAGTCAGGACTTCAGAAAGTCTGGAGGAAAAGTGGAGTCAAACATCAGCCTGTTTCTCTGAGAAAACATCATTTTGACTTTCTGATGCACCAAGAATATGAAATGAGTTTAAAAGGACAACGTGTGTCCACATGAGTAAATCAGTGAAGATCATCAGGCACAGAAACACAAGTGACAGGAACATGAGATCAGTTTGATTGATAGAATCATGTTTCTGTGCTGAGGTAACACCATGGAGACATTTTGTTCTCTCAGATGGACCAAACATGGAACACTGATCAAATAAGACATTTCCTCCTCATGAGAGTGTGACGGCCTGTCTGTGAGTCCCTGTCACTCAGCTCTTCTCCCTCACCTGCTGCTCCCTCCTCCCTCTGTGGGGGCGTGTCTGCTGTGGCTCTCTCCTCATCTCACCTGCAGCACATCTACTCCTCAGCTCTCCTCCTTCAGCTCCTCTCTGGCTCCTCTCAGGCTCCAGTTGACTCCTGCTCGTCAGTATGGTGGACAGCTGGAGTCCTCTAGTCTTTGTCTCTGGTGTTTTTTGGATCTTGTTTTTGTGTCCTGCTCCAGTTCTCCTCACTGACCCGTGTTTCTGCTCTGCAGTCACACCGTCCAGGTTTCAACTTCTGTTGGACACGTAGGTCAATGGTAAATGACTAATGCTCCAAATCCGTCAATGAAAATCGAATCTTTCCTGTCTTGATCGATCCCTGTAAAATTTTAATCTGTTAAAATGCATCAGAAAGTGAATGTTCAATTAAATTTAAGACTATTTGTCTACAGCATGATAGATTTAGAGAACTCCAAAATCAGATGTTTGAGATCTGTTTTAACAAATGCAGATATAAAAAATCATAAAAATCACAATAAACTATTATCTGTGAGGTCCAACAGAACATTGTACAGAACAATCTCAGGCTCCCTCTGTGCTGATTTTTAGACAGTTTGATTTTAGCATTATTGATGCAGAGAAAACTAAAGTACAGTGGTGTAAAGGAACGAAGTAATAGTACTTAGTTGAATTGAATTGAATTTGAATTTATTTGGTCCCCCGTAGGAGAAACTTGTCTTGGAGGACAGGCCCCCCATGCTGCCATACAATAGACAATACAGTGTAAACAACATACAGTGCAGACAAAACACAACACCCACCCAAAAACCATAAAGACTTACAGGCATATGCACACCCCACAATGCCCATCCCCAGACATTACATGATTTCCCTAATGCGAGCCCTCAAGTCCTCCAGCTTGTCTGTTTGCGTCCCTCTAGTTGCTTGTTAATTAAGCTTATAGCATGTGGGATAAATGAGTTTTTGTAGCGGTTTAGTGCGCAGAAAGGGGTCCTATACCTCCTTCCTGAGTTTAGGAGCTCAAATTGGGAGTGCAGCACATGGGAAGGATCATCTATGATGTTGGTGGCCTGTCGAATAACAGACTGGTCATATATGTCCTGGGGGGCAGGGGGTGGGGGCTGCCCCATAACCTATGTTTAACAGTCAGATTCCCAAACCAGTTAGTTATCCCAAAGCGCAGGATCGACTCAATGGTCGCTCTGTAGAAGATCATCATAATGTTCCTGCTAGTTACTGTACTTAAGTATGTTTTGTATGGAGTTAGATCAGTCTCATAATAAATAAATGCACACAGAAGGATTCACAAATGTATACTGAGATTAATATATAAATGTCTCTCAACTCACAAATATTTTTCAAAGTTCACAAATGTATTTCTGATGCACACACAAATATTACTTGTTTTATATATTTGTAATGGAAATCCACAAATGTCTACATTTAAAATAATTTGCAATTTTCGTTTAAAACAAATATTTATATTGTGATATTTATTCACAAACTGTTGAATCTGCATTCACAAACTGTTCTGCATTTGTGAACATCGCTGCATTTGTGTGTGAATCTTTTTGAGACTCCTAGCGTGTCTCGATCCACAAATGCGTTTTTTTTCAACAGGGAAGTATCTGTAGCCAATCAGATGTCTCTCTCCCTTCAGCCAATCACAAGAACGCTACTTTTCAGCCAATCGTATGAACGCGTTCGCACAGCTTAACAGACACATTGGACTGAGGAAACGAAGTTGTCATCCAGGTGAACATGGCGTCAGCACCTGGTTATCTACAAAGTGTATATGAAACATTATCCGGGTTTTCTTTGCTCTCTCTAGTTGGGAGGTTTGCTGAGATAGGTGAAGAATTGTATGAAATGTGTAACCACCGCCAGTGCCAGCGGGGTAACCCGGTCTCTAACGCCGCCAGTGCTATCAGGGCTAACACTGTATCCACCACCGAAAGTGCCGCTAGTACCCACCCTCCCCTGCTGCCGACAGTGTGCGCCATCACGGCCACTGGTGTTATGTACACACCACCATCCTGCCCACTGCAGGTACTGTCATCTCCGGGATTACGTGCCCGCCAGAGAGCAGAAGTGTGTGCTTATATTTCAAATTGTGCATCCAGCCTTGGACATTATACAGAAAGAGGCTGTTATCATTTTCTGTGAGCATGCAGAAAACTGTCATCACTACTTTTTGTAGACATAAGTTACTCACAGAACATAAATGCGCCTATGTGATCCTCTGAAATATGATGCATTATTATTGATTTAAATATACAAAAGCATGAGCAGATGCAGCACTGATAAAAACATATATTTGAAAGGCTGATATTTTACAGCAATGATTACTCTTACTTATACTTTCTTCAGCAGTAACTTTTCTTTACTCTATTACCACAATATCCCAAATTACTCCGTCTGCCCATGTTTTTTAAATCAGTTGTGAGGGATAATAGGAGATGTGAAGGAGCTTTAATTTTGAAATCACTGAAACATATGCTGCATGCCTCTCAGAAATCGTGCATCAAGCCTTGCTGAAATATAAGCACACACTTAAGCTCTCTGGCGGGCACGAAATCCCAGTAGCAGAGATGACAGCACCTGCTGTGGGCGGTGTGTACACAACGCCAGTGGCCGTGATGGCTGCAGGGGAGCGGGATGGAGATGGCGGTGGGTACATAACCCGGTGGCCGTGATGGCTGCACGGGCAGCGGGATGGAGATGGCGGTGGGTACATAACCTGGTGGCCGTGATGGCTGCACGGGCAGCGGGGTGGAGATGGCGGTGGGTACATAACCCGGTGGCCGTGATGGCTGCACGGGCAGCGGGATGGAGATGGCGGTGGGTACATAACCCGGTGGCCGTGATGGCTGCACGGGCAGTGGGGGTGGAGATGGCGGTGTGTACATAACACCAGTGGCCATGACGGCGCACACTGTCGGCGGCCGGGCCCCGTGGGCGTAGGCCCGGCCGGGCCCAGCCCCAAGGGGAGACGTGGGCCCCCCCTCACATGGACCCACCACCCGTGAGAGGGGCCGTAGTGGTCGGGTGCAGTGTGAGCTGGGCGGCGGCCGAAGGCGGGGGCCCTGGCGGTCCGTTCCTTGGCTGCAGCGTTTAGCTCTAGGGACGTGAAACGTTACCTCTCTATCGGGGAAGGAGCCGGAGCTTGTGCGCGAGGTGGAGCAGTTCCGACTAGATATAGTTTGACTCACCTCGACACATAGCTTGGGCTCTGGAACCAGTCCTCTTGAGAGGGGCTGGACTCTCTTCCACTCTGGGGTTGCAGATGGTGAGAGGTGTCGGGCGGGGGTGGCAGTGCTCATCTCCCCTAGGCTCGAGGCCTGTGCGTTGGAGTTTACCCCGGTGAACGAGAGGGTAGCCTCCCTCCGCCTTCGGGTGGGGGGACGGAACCTGACTGTTGTTTGTGCTTATGCACCAAATGGCAGTTCAGAGTATCCACCCTTCTTAGATTCCCTGGAGGGGGTGCTGGAGAGTGCCCCTTCTGGGGACTCCCTCGTTCTACTGGGGGACTTCAACGCTCATATCGGTAATGACAGTGAGACTTGGAGGAGCGTGATCGGGAGGAACGGCCCCCCCGATCTGAACCCGAGCGGTGTTCTGTTACTGGACTTCTGTGCTCGTCACAGATTGTCCATAACAAACACCTTGTTCAAGCATAAGGGTGTTCATATGTGCACTTGGCACCAGGACACCCTAGGTCGCAGTTCGATGATCGACTTTGTAGTCGTATCATCGGACTTGCGGCCGCATGTTCTGGACACTCGGGTGAAGAGAGGGGCGGAGCTGTCAACTGATCACCACCTGGTGGTGAGTTGGCTCCGATGGCGGGGGAGGATGCCGGTCAGACCTGGGAGGCCCAAGCGTGCTGTGCGGGTCTGCTGGGAACGTCTGGCAGAGTCTCCTGTCAGAAAGAGTTTTAACTCCCACCTCCGGGCGAAGTTCGACCATGTGGCGGGGGAGGCAGGGGACATTGAGTCTGAGTGGGCCTTGTTCCGGGCCTCTATTGTGGAGGCGGCTAACCGAAGCTGTGGCCGTAAGGCGGTCGGTGCCTGTCGTGGCGGCAACACCCGAACCCGCTGGTGGACACCAGGGGTAAGGGATGCCGTCAAGCTGAAGAAGGAGTCCTATCGGGTCTTTTTGGCCCGTGGGACTCCGGAGGCAGCTGACAGGTACCGGCTGGCCAAGCAGAATGCAGCTTTGGTGGTCGCTAAAGCAAAAACCCGGGCATGGGAGGAGTTCGGAGAGGCCATGGAGAACGACTTCCGAACGGCTTCGAAGAGATTCTGGACCACCATCCGGCGTCTCAGGAGGGGGAAGCAGTGTGCTTTCAATACTGTCTATGGCGGGGATGGGGCGCTGCTGACCTCGACTCGGGATGTTTTGGATCGGTGGAAAGAATACTTCGAAGACCTCCTCAATCCCACCAGCACGTCTTCCAGTGCGGAAGCAGACCTGGAGGACTCTGTGGTGGGCTCTTCTATCTCTGGAGCTGAGGTTGCCGAGGTGGTCAAGGAGCTCCTCGGTGGCAGGGCTCCGGGGGTGGATGAGATCCGCCCGGAGTTCCTCAAGGCCCTGGATGTTGTAGGGCTGTCATGGTTGACACGTCTTTGCAACATCGTGTGGACATCGGGGACAGTGCCACTGGATTGGCAGACCGGGGTGGTGGTTCCTCTTTTCAAGAAGGGGGACCGGAGGGTGTGATCCAACTACAGGGGGATCACACTCCTCAGCCTCCCTGGTAAGGTCTATTCAGGGGTACTGGAGAGGAGGGTCCGTCGGATTGTCGAACTTCAGATCCAGGAGGAGCAATGTGGTTTTCTTCCTGGTCGTGGAACTGTGCACCAGCTCTATACCCTCCATAGGGTGCTCGAGGGGGCATGGGAGTTTGCCCAACCAGTCCACATGTGCTTTGTGGACCTGGAGACCGTGTTCCTCGCGGCGTCCTGTGGGGGGTGCTCCGGGAGTATGGGGTAGCGGACCCCCTGATACGGGCCGTCCGTTCCCTGTATGACCGGTGTCAGAGTCTGGTCCGCATTGCCGGCAGTACATCTGAGCCGTTTCCAGTGGGTGTTGGACTCCGCCAGGGCTGCCCTTTGTCACCGATTCTGTTCATTACTTTTATGGACAGAATTTCTAGGCGCAGCCAGGGCGTTGAGGGGTTCCGGTTTGGTGACCTCAGGATCGGGTCTCTGCTCTTTGCAGATGATGTGGTCCTGTTGGCTTCATCAAGCCGGGACCTCCAGCTTTCACTGGATCGGTTCGCAGCTGAGTGTGAAGCGGCTGGGATGAGAATCAGCACCTCCAAATCCGAGTCCATGGTTCTCGCCCGGGGGAGGGTGGAGTGCTCTCTCCGGGTCGGGGATGAGATTCTACCCCAAGTGGAGGAGTTTAAGTATCTCGGGGTCTTGTTCACGAGCGGAGGAAGGGTGGATCGGGAGATCGATAGGCGGATTGGTGCGGCGTCAGCAGTAATGCGGGCTCTGCACCGGTCTGTCGTGGTAAAAAGGGAGCTGAGCCGTATGGCGAAGCTCTCGATTTACCGATCGATCTTCACCCCTATCCTCATATAAGGTCATGAGCTTTGGGTCGTGACCGAGAAAACGAGATCACGAGTACAAGCGGCCGAAATGGGCTTCCTTCGCAGGGTGGCTGGGCTCTCCCTTAGAGATAGGGTGAGAAGTACAGTCATTACAGTACAGAGGAGCTCGGAGTAGAGCCACTGCTCCTACGCGTTGAGAGGAGCCAGATGAGGTGGCTCGGGCATCTGGTCAGGATGCCTCCTGGACGCCTCCCTGGTGAGGTGTTCCGGGCATGTCCCACCGGTAGGGGGCCCCGTGGTAGACCCAGGACACGCTGGAGAGACTATGTCTCTTGGCTGGCCTGGGAACGCCTCGGGATCCCCCGGGAAGAGCTGGACGAAGTGGCCAGGGAGAGGGAAGTCTGGGCTTCCCTGCTTAGGCTGCTGCCCCCGCGACCCGACCACGGATAAGCGGAAGAAGACGGTACGGTACGGTACGGTGTTGCAGAGAAAAACATTGACTGAATGCAACAAGACAAAGTGAGGTGGTTAATTCAACTTTTCATAACAAGAACCCAGATATCAGCGTTATTAACTTTATTATCAATGAACAAGTTCAAGGACAAACTTGAATGATGAGCTGACAAAGTCTGTGGACTAAAGGTCTGTGTTTGCTCTTTGTAGCCTTTAAGAAGAGGTGAAGCTGATGAATATGGAGAGAAGAGTTTTTGAACAAATAAAATGTCTGAACTGAACATCTGAAATTCTCCAGCATGTTTTTGTCAAAGGCTTCTAAAGACGACGAGTAGGGACACCATGAACTGAATAATCCAGGACTGTGTAGATTTACAGCTTTGTGTCTGACTGTGGATAAATATTTCTTCAGTGGTTAACTCACTGCTCAATATTTATTGATGGTAAAAGTTACAAAATTACAGTCATGATTGTAGTTATTTGGTTTATTTAAGGGTTGCAAAGTTTAAACAAAAACATTTTTATTTTCTCTGATATTCCAAATGAATACTAATTTGGAAAATTAGAGGAAAGATCATTTTCATTGATTTATATTTTTTTCTTTCCAGTTGAAATTAAAACATTATTGAAGTTTATCTGTACAGCTCTAATGTGAGTTCACAGGAATCTATGGAGGAGTAAAGAGGAGCAGAGGAGGAGCAGATGAGAAGTAGAGGAGGAGCAGAGGAGGAGCAGATGAGAAGTAGAGGAGGAGCAGAGGTGGAGTACAGGAGGAGTAGAAGAGGAGCAGAGGAGGATCAGAGGAGGAGCAGAGGAGGAGCAGTGATGATCAGGCTCAAATGAAGTTGAGCTCAGTTCAGTTTCACTCTGATCTTTGACTCCTTCTTCACAGATGGACTCTCGGCTCAGCACAGAAATGGAAGAGGACCACCTTGCTGGCTGTAAACCAGTTTATGGGGAGCCCATTGCTCTGAGGAGATTCTCTCTGAACAAAGAAAAACACAGAGACAAAAGTTCAAGAACGTCCCTTCTTGAAAAACTTGGACAGAAACTGAGGACAGCAGCAGCAGGTGAAGATGAGGAGTGTGAGCAGGAACCCTGAGCTGCAAAGACTCAGACAGACCGAGCCGTGATGCTTCTGAAAATGCTGCTAAGAATTCAAGACAAATGGAGTTCAGCTGGATCCATGAGGAAACACAGGAGGAAGAGTTCTGCTGGAGTTCAGGTGGATCCATGAGGAAACACAGGAGGAAGAGTTCTGCTGGAGTTCAGCTGGATCCATGAGGAAACACAGGAGGAAGAGTTCTGCTGGAGTTCAGCTGGATCCATGAGGAAACACAGGAGGAAGAGTTCTGCTGGAGTTCAGCTGGATCCATGAGGAAACACAGGAGGAAGAGCTCTGCTGGTGGCACCAGGGGGCTTGATGAGTCCAAGAATTCAACCAAAGCACAAACTCTGACACTCACCAAAGAAGTGATTTTTCAGGAGGTGAATCAGAAAAGGAAAATGGGAAGACCTCCTCCATGATGTTCAGGACTTTAAGGATCATGGCTGATGAGAACATCACTGTTGAGGAGGTGTTCACAGCCTCAGAGTTTATGATTTTACGCTTCTACCTCAGCACAACATGCTTTGTTGACTCATGTGACACAGAAGAGAACAGGAAAAGGGACGATTCTGATGGGCTCCAAGAAAATCCAGACTGAAGGAGCCACAGAGAGAAGAGTCTGGAGGAGCTGAAGACTCAGATGTTGTTGGTCTCTCCTCTGAATCGGGGCATTCAGAGGGGATCATTGGTGGCCTTGGAGGTGAATCCTCTGCAGGCCAGTTAGACCACACTGTTCCACTTTTCTTTTCCCCTCAAGATGTTTTCAGTGGTGCCTTCACTCCAAGCTCTCCTGTCTGAGCAGATGATGTGGAACATGCCATCCATTCAGGGTCCCACTGTGAGCAGCTGTCAGAGCTCCAGCTGAACGCCGCTGTTCCAGTCTTCACAGCAACAAGTGAAGTCTTCAGTGCTGCCCCGTCCACGTCCACTCCTGTCTTTGGACACTGTGTTGACTGTGCTGAGGCTCATCATGACCCCCCCTCAGAGGCTCTGCTGGATGATGCTGTCCCAGTCTTCACTCCAGTGGAGGAGGTCACCAACAGGGCCCCGCTACATCCACCTGTGTGTCAGGGGACCACCATCAACACGCTGACCACCACTCAAGTTCTGCTGCAGGCTTTGACCAACATCATGTGAGTGTCAGACTGCACAGAGAAAATCTGTGAGAGCAAATGATTGGTCAGCTCAGAGATGAGCTGGTTTCAAAGTAGACTGAAGCCTTTAACTACCAGCTCAACTGTTTGGCAGAGCTCATCATTAAATTCAGGGAAGTTTAATGTTTCAAAAACAGAACAAATCAAATCATTGTTTGGTTCAAGAGACACTTCAGGGGACAGAGAAAACTAAAAACAAACCAAACAGACAGAAATTTTCATGGTGTGGGATTGAAAGGTTTAAAACCCAACAGTAAATTATGTGATGACATAAAAAAGCATAAATATTTGGAAAAAAAATATTAGACAAAGAAATGTCTGAAAAAATTACTTTAAATAGATGGTATTGAGTTTGACAATCACGAAAATTGTTTTTGATGAACCAAAGACTTAATATACTTATCATCATATCAGTTAATGGTTAAAAGTTGTAAGGTAAATATTTAAAGTAATTATGATGGTCATGATAATAAAAGCTTTTTATTAAACCTTTAAATCCCACAAATGAAATGTCTCTTCTTTTGTTTGCAGTTTTTTTCTGTATCATAAAACATGGACAGAAACAATGACATCAATGTTTATTAAACACATTAAATATTCCTGAATCTGATGAGCTCTACCAAACAGCTGAGCTGGGAGTTAAAGGGTTAAAGTTGAGTTTTTGGATCCTGCAGGTGAGGGGCAGACATGAGGGGGCCGTCCCTGTCACCAAAATGCA
Organism: Scarus forsteni; assembly: GCA_036419115.1. Lineage (NCBI taxonomy): Eukaryota > Metazoa > Chordata > Actinopteri > Labriformes > Labridae > Scarus > Scarus forsteni. The sequence goes on along the minus strand of JAZDUH010000223.1, from coordinate 3,399,762 downwards.
GGAGGAAGAGTGGAAAGCTGTGGAAGAATATTGGCCCAGGGATTTGTGGATGAGGGAAAGTTTGCGCTGCGCCTCGCCCCAGCATTTAGCACAGCACTGATATTTGGAGAGCAGCTGAGTCGACTGATTCTCTGTTTGAATCTTTGCTGCTGAGTCTGAGTGCGTGTGACAGAGAGCTCAGAGCTGCTGCCTCAGAGGGAGACCTTGATACTGATGCCCAGGAGGAGGTTTTACATCTGCTGGATGGTCTGGGAGTCAAAGCTGCTCCATCACAAGCCAACCTAAAGCAGTCCTCCTTCAAGCAGACAAATACCACAGCAGCCAGAGTTTGCTCTTGATAACATGTCAGCAGGTGCAGCACAACTCCTGAAGACCACCAGAACCACAACAGCACGAATACAGATCATGGATTCAGAGAAAAAACAAGCTGCAGGTGAGTCCTGAAGCTCCCTGAAACAAGTCCAGAGACTCCAGCTGAGAGAGCAGCCCTTGGATTTTTACAGCAGGACGTACGAGGACTGGATGAAGTCTCAGAAGGTTGATGAGCTTTGTGACAGGTTCTGATATCATCAGTGTGACAGAAACAGAAGTCAGATTTACAGCTTTGGAGGGGCTGCAGCATCAAGCACCTGTGGATCAGTGTTGGAGTTTCCCTGGACATAGAAGTCCTCCACAGATGGACAATGAGCTGATGAGGAACTCTTACACTGTGGAGATCATGGAGAGAGAAATGAGGTGGAACTGGTGTCACAGCAGGATCCAGATCCACATTCTGAATGGAACTGAGCTGAACTCTTTAATATTTAAACCTCAGGGAGAAGAAGATCTGAAGAAATGTTTGTGTCAGAAATGAAGCCTCAAAATGATTCAAACTTTTTATACCAGTCTCTGCTAGAAGTTTTACATAGGGTTTCCAAACATCCTCTAAAATCTGGGAAATGATTTATTCATTTTCCAGTCATGGAAAACATTTGGAAAATGAAAAACTAAAGTATCCTGGAAAAGCTTGAAATGTCCTGGAAAATTATTTATCTTCCTTTTAACTTGTTAGTGAACAAAATCCAACAGGAAATGTAGTAAAAAGATATTTGGTAACTAATGCAAACTCAGCTATGAAGTATGAGTTGATAAAATTATACAAGTCAAGAAATAAATTATACAAACCATGGTGACAGAAAGAAAAAATTTTAAAAAAATGGCAAAAGTTATTTTGTCCACCTCAACGGTTAATCAACAAAATCTATTCCTAAAATGCAGAGTAAATAAAGATGAAAAAAAAAAACATAAGTATAAACCACAAATTTATTATAGTGAGACACTACATAACATCTGGACTAAAAAGATAATGTTCATGTTCAGTCTCTTCTAGAAGATGTACACAGGGTTTCCACACATCCTTTAAAACCTTGAAATGATTTATTAATTTTTCAGTCATGAAAAACATTTGGAAAACGAGGCCAAAAATAAAATGTCCTGAAAGATTATTACTCTCCTCTCTACCTTGTTAGTGAACAAAAATCAAACAGGAAATTTAGTAAAATGTGTTTAATTTAGTAACTAAAGCACACTTAGCTATAAAATGTGAGTTGATAAAATAATGCAACTTAAGAAATAAAAGTTAACAACAATGGTGACTAAAAAAATAATGAAAGATTGAAAAATTTATTTTTGGTCACTAAAACAGCTAATCAAAAAATATATATTCAGATAAAAAGCAGAGTTAATAAAGATGAAAAACATTCATATAAACCATTTGTAAGACACTACACAACATTTAGACTGAAAAATACGAGCAGCCCATTTTCATGCCAGAGTTATAAATAAATACATTTTAACTTTTACCCATTTATGACCAAAATTTTTTCTGAGGTCTAAGGCATATAATTGTATCAGTTGAGTCCCTCTGAATCATGTTGTGTATTTCTTTTTTCCATTTTGTACTTTGTTTTAAAGAAAATAACATTTTTATGACTGGCAACTATTGTTGCTGGAACCTTTACCTAGGTCACTGTTTCAGAGTCCTGCAGCATGGACAGGACCTCTGTTACAGAGTACTGAAGGAAAGGACAACATACAGAATAAATTTGTATTTTGACCTGTTATTTCATGACAATGTGTGGGTGTGTGTGTGTGTGTGTGTGTGTGTGTGTGTGTGTGTTTGTACTGCTATCATTGTGAGGACCATCGCGGGTTTTAGACCTTTCGAGTGAGGACAATTTTTGAAAGTGAGGACATTTAGGCCGGTCCTCACAAGATTTTCACTGTAATAGCCTCCAGAGGCTGCAAACATGCTTCTCTCAAAGTTTCAGAGAGGTCCTCAGAAAAATATAAAACTGAGAAAAAATACACACAAAATCCCTAAGTGTGCACAGTTTGAATACACACACATTTCGCTCTTCATCGCCCCCTCTGGTAGTTTTTGATTATTGCACCAGAAGGTCTTAAACTTAAGAAATGACAGTATCCAAGTGCTCAAGAGTTAAAATAAGACACATTATGTAGATTTTCACTTTTGTTTTGTATTCTTACAATATTTAAAATTGCAAAAAAAAAACATTTTTTGGTTAAAGCTTTTTTCGTCGAAAAAACATGCTCCTTTTTTAGGATATAGTATATCATTACATTAAATTCACAGAAAAAAAAGATCATAGACCCTGCCTGAAATCTACTTTATTTATTTCCTTTTTTTTTAACTAACTTGTTACCATCTTTATAAAGCTAATTTACCTACTTGAGTTTTATCTGATATTACAGCTGGTCAGAACAGATAAAAATGTTTCAGTCTTAATTTTTCTACTCTGCTTCAAATAAGTGTACAACATAGGTGCACATTCATGTTCAGCCAGCAGCACACTGTGCTCATGTTATACATAGTTAATGTTTTGATAGAATTAGTGGAACTGAGACCACTTCACTAAGACTCAAGGATTAACTGATTGGATTTTCACAGGTGAGAGGTAATTCATGAATGTGATATTTCAAAAATGGTTTGGGGGAGTTTCTCCATGTCTGAAAATCATGTCTATTAAGACCCAAGGATGGATTGAAGAGAGTTGGGTGTCACATATAAAAGGTCAAGGTCACTGTGACCCTAAAGAAAGATTTTTGGCTAATTTTCCATGAGTAATATGATAAGTTGACAAAGAATAGTGAATTGATGAGGTTTCATATTCAAAACATCAAGTGTAAAGATTTGTACAGAAATTTTTCTTGTTGTTAGTACAGAAATGCTTTTCCTTCATAAACAGCATACAACTGTATCTGAAATAATACAAAAATGAAGTATTTAGTGATTACCACTGTTGTAAATGTAGTAGAAAACAATTTGAATGTAAAGAAATTGTACAACCTTATATGTATGCTTATAAGGTTAAATTATAACTTTATAATATAATATATCTATATATATTTTATATAATAACCTTATATAAAAGGGTAAATTATTGCATCTTACTGTCACCCTGGACATGCTAACAGAACATTAGCAAGCTTCAAACAGGAATAAATCAGTTAACTCTAATAATGCTAATTTCCGATGAAGCCAACAACTATAAAATAAAGATTGCTAGGTTGAAATCACACATTAAATGCTTCCAACACATATATATATATACATGTTACAACTCATCTATTTACATCAATTTGTTTAACTTACATCATCTGTGACTTCTGTACTGCTGCTGACTGTCATGAAAGGAGAACAGAGCAAAGAGGAAACAGGAAACAACATCTAACCCCTTCAAAATAAAATATCCTCTTCAGAATAAAAGCACCATGAACATAATGCAACCACTTCAAGGATTATTAACAATATCTACAAAAGTCAGTTTTGGGTATGTGATATTTTCTATCTAGCTAATCAAATGAGAGTAATAGTTTCCCTTCATACAGATATCCTCCAGTAACTAGTAACTTAACAGTAACTGTTAAAGTTTTGAACACATTCTTTTGAGAACTGACATACTGAAACTGTCAAGAATTTAATTTTGTTACTTTTTCTTGTCAACAATCAACATAACATCTAATTTGTACTTGTTTATGTCTGTCTAATGCAGCCACATCTTTTGAAACACAAAAGATTTGTCCACAAATTTTTCATGGTATTTGAGATTGTGCAAAATTTTGAGATATGTTTCCATATCATATAATATAATACACTGCATCACATTATATGATATAATATAACATCATATAACAGTATTTTATATTATATCACATTATATTACATCATATCATATATGATATGATGGTAGTCTCTCTAGAACTTCCCCAAATTGAAGAAAAGTGTCCCAAAATGACCCTGGGACCCCTTCCATGACTCCCTCTTGGGATGCAGTTTAATGCATGGCCATTCGGGCCTCTATGGACAATAAAGAGTTAATCGTCAAGTGAGAAACAGGCCCGTACTCGGGCCCCTTTGGAGCTAGCACTCTGAAAAAAAATATGGAAAGACAGGGGGTGGCCTAGTATTACACTCTCTGGTTTGGTGTCAATAGACCCATAAATGAAAGAGCAAGAAATTTTTTTACATGTTTGAGGCCTCAGGCTTCATCACTACTAGTAGGCCTCATTGCTGAAAAGAGGAGGTTCCCATCGGGCTAGACCCATGAAAATACATACAGTGCTTCATGTGACTGCCCTGAATAGCCCCACTACCTCTCAGAATTAGACTCAACTGGGAATGAATTTTATGTCACACGATAAGTTGCACAAAATGTCTCCTTTAATAGCCCTAATGGAAGTCAGCATTTTGAGTGACCCTTGACCCCTTCAGTAGTCTTTTTCACCACAAACCTGCTCCCAGAGCATTCAGTGCGCACTCTTAGATAACTTTGTGCAGTTTGGTTCACTTTGTTTTGTGTTTTTGCTGTGTTCTTCATTGGTTTTATAGCATTATATGAAAAAAGGCCGCTGCTCCCCTGTCTTTTTTGCTCTCTTGTTGATATTCTAGCTCCTATCGGTCTGAAAAATTACACCAGCATTGACCTAGAACACAACATCAAGCATGTGCCGTTTGGTCCAAATCCGATGAAGAATCTGTGAGATTTTGACATTTTATGGCCTTTTGGGCATCAAAGGGACATACCTCCAAACTCCAAACCTTTGCCATGTGGCCTCCTGTTGGTCTAGGAGGCTGATATCGTAGATACTGACTCACAGGGGCCCTTAGTACTTGTGGTAAAGATTTGGTTCCAATCAGATAAAAAATTAGGTCCAGGGTCTATTTCCAGTGGCAGGATGGTCTCAGAGTCTAAGATTCTAACAGGACAGGATTTTCAAAGAGGGACCAAGGTCAATTTTTTTTCTGCTGAGACCCCAGGGCTGATCTTATAGTATGTTATACTAGGCTATATTTGGAGAGGAACTGTGGTGGTTTGGTGTCTCTGTGACCTTCCTGTGACCCTTGGCGCCATCTTGAAATTTCACATTTTTGGACTTTAAAGCCCCATAAATCAGTGATTTTTGCATGAAATGGGCTGAAACTTTAAAAGGTGATTTAGCTAACCTCCATGAACAATTGATTGTAAGAGCAAGTCTCTAGGTCAATCATGGAGCTACTTCCTGTTTGAGAGGGGCTAGCAAGACGGTTTTAGAACAGTATGATTTTAGAGTTTTCAGAGGTCCCAGATCCCAGGTTTCAGCTCTCTAAGTGTCACAGAGGTGACATGAGAGCAAAAAAGCAACAGTGGTGAAAAAAACATGTCTTTTTGGGTCTGGTTCATGCCTAAAGGCCCCTGGAGGTCTGTAAACGAGCATGAGTATCCACATTAACCTCTATATAGAACCTGTTAAGTTTAATGCATTTTGGTTATGGAATGTGTGAGATATTGACCTTTTTTGGCCTATTTGGACAATAAAGAGTTAATCGTCAAGTGAGAAACAGGCCAATGCTCGGGCCCCTTTGGAGCTAGCACTCTGAAAAAAAATATGGAAAGACAGGGGGTGGCCTAGTATTACACTCTCCGGTTTGTTGTCAATAGACCCATAAATGAAAGAGCAGGAATTTTTTTTTTACATGTTTGAGGCCTCAGGCTTCATCACTACTAGTAGGCCTCATTGCTGAAAAGAGGAGGTTCCCATCGGGCTAGACCCATGAAAATACATACAGTGCTTCATGTGACTGCCCTGAATAGCCCCACTACCTCTCAGAATTAGACTCAACTGGGAATGAATTTTATGTCACACGATAAGTTGCACAAAATGTCTCCTTTAATAGCCCTAATGGAAGTCAGCATTTTGAGTGACCCTTGACCCCTTCAGTAGTCTTTTTCACCACAGACCTGCTCCCAGAGCATTCAGTACGCCCTCTTAGATGACTTTGTGCAGTTTGGTTCACTTTGTTTTGTGTTTTTCCTGTGTTCTTCATTGGTTTTATAGCATTATATGAAAAAAGGCCGCTGCTCCCCTGTCTTTTTTGCTCTCTTGTTGATATTCTAGCTCCTATCGGTCTGAAAAATTACACCAGCATTGACCTAGAACACAACATCAAGCATGTGCCGTTTGGTCCAAATCCGATGAAGAATCTGTGAGATTTTGACATTTTATGGCCTTTTGGGCATCAAAGGGACATACCTCCAAACTCCAAACCTTTGCCATGTGGCCTCCTGTTGGTCTAGGAGGCTGATATCGTAGATACTGACTCACAGGGGCTCTTAGTACTTGTGGTAAAGATTTGGTTCCAATCAGATAAAAAATTAGGTCCAGGGTCTATTTCCAGTGGCAGGATGGTCTCAGAGTCTAAGATTCTAACAGGACAGGATTTTCAAAGAGGGACCAAGGTCAATTTTTTTTCTGCTGAGACCCCAGGGCTGATCTTATAGTATGTTATACTAGGCTATATTTGGAGAGGAACTGTGGTGGTTTGGTGTCTCTGTGACCTTCCTGTGACCCTTGGCGCCATCTTGAAATTTCACATTTCTGGACTTTAAAGCCCCATAAATCAGTGATTTTTGCATGAAATGGGCTGAAACTTTAAAAGGTGATTTAGCTAACCTCCATGAACAATTGATTGTAAGAGCAAGTCTCTAGGTCAATCATGGAGCTACTTCCTGTTTGAGAGGGGCTAGCAAGACGGTTTTAGAACAGTATGATTTTAGAGTTTTCAGAGGTCCCAGATCCCAGGTTTCAGTTTCTAAGTGTCACAGAGGTGACATGAGAGCAAAAAGCAACAGTGGTGAAAAAACATGTCTTTTTGGGTCTGGTTCATGCCTAAAGGCCCCTGGAGGTCTGTAAACGAGCATGAGTATCCACATTAACCTCTATAGAACCTGTTAAGTTTAATGCATTTTGGTTATGGAATGTGTGAGATATTGACCTTTTTGGCCTATTTGGACAATAAAGAGTTAATCGTCAAGTGAGAAACAGGCCAATGCTCGGGCCCCTTTGGAGCTAGCACTCTGAAAAAAAATGGAAAGACAGGGGGTGGCCTAGTATTACACTCTCCGATTTGGTGTCAATAGACCCATAAATGAAAGAGCAGGAAATTTTTTTTTTTACATGTTTGAGGCCTTAGGCTTCATCACTACTAGTAGGCCTCATTGCTGAAAAGAGGAGGTTCCCATCGGCTAGACCCCTGAAAATACATACAGTGCTTCATGTGACTGCCCTGAATAGCCCCACTACCTCTCAGAATTAGACTCAACTGGGAATGAATTTTATGTCACACGATAAGTTGCACAAAATGTCTCCTTTAATAGCCCTAATGGAAGTCAGCATTTTGAGTGACCCTTGACCCCTTCAGTAGTCTTTTCACCACAGACCTGCTCCCAGAGCATTCAGTACGCCCTCTTAGATGACTTTGTGCAGTTTGGTTCACTTTGTTTTGTGTTTTGCTGTGTTCTTCATTGGTTTTATAGCATTATATGCAAAAAGCCCGCTGCTCCCCTGTCTTTTTTGCTCTCTTGTTGATATTCTAGCTCCTATCGGTCTGAAAAATTACACCAGCATTGACCTAGAACACAACATCAAGCATGTGCCGTTTGGTCCAAATCCGATGAAGAATCTGTGAGATTTTGACATTTTATGGCCTTTTGGGCATCAAAGGGACATACCTCCAAACTCCAAACCTTTGCCATGTGGCCTCCTGTTGGTCTAGGAGGCTGATATCGTAGATACTGACTCACAGGGGCCCTTAGTACTTGTGGTAAAGATTTGGTTCCAATCAGATAAAAAATTAGGTCCAGGGTCTATTTCCAGTGGCAGGATGGTCTCAGAGTCTAAGATTCTAACAGGACAGGATTTTCAAAGAGGGACCAAGGTCAATTTTTTTCTGCTGAGACCCCAGGGCTGATCTTATAGTATGTTATACTAGGCTATATTTGGAGAGGAACTGTGGTGGTTTGTTGTCTCTGTGACCTTCCTGTGACCCTTGGCGCCATCTTGAAATTTCACATTTCTGGACTTTAAAGCCCCATAAATCAGTGATTTTTGCATGAAATGGGCTGAAACTTTAAAAGGTGATTTAGCTAACCTCCATGAACAATTGATTGTAAGAGCAAGTCTCTAGGTCAATCATGGAGCTACTTCCTGTTTGAGAGGGGCTAGCAAGACGGTTTTAGAACAGTATGATTTTAGAGTTTTCAGAGGTCCCAGATCCCAGGTTTCAGCTCTCTAAGTGTCACAGAGGTGACATGAGAGCAAAAAAGCAACAGTGGTGAAAAAAACATGTCTTTTTGGGTCTGGTTCATGCCTAAAGGCCCCAGGAGGTCTGTAAACGAGCATGAGTATCCACATTAACCTCTATATAGAACCTGTTAAGTTTAATGCATTTTGGTTATGGAATGTGTGAGATATTGACCTTTTTTGGCCTATTTGGACAATAAAGAGTTAATCGTCAAGTGAGAAACAGGCCAATGCTCGGGCCCCTTTGGAGCTAGCACTCTGAAAAAAAAATATGGAAAGACAGGGGGTGGCCTAGTATTACACTCTCCGATTTGGTGTCAATAGACCCATAAATGAAAGAGCAGGAAATTTTTTTACATGTTTGAGGCCTTAGGCTTCATCACTACTAGTAGGCCTCATTGCTGAAAAGAGGAGGTTCCCATCGGGCTAGACCCATGAAAATACATACAGTGCTTCATGTGACTGCCCTGAATAGCCCCACTACCTCTCAGAATTAGACTCAACTGGGAATGAATTTTATGTCACACGATAAGTTGCACAAAATGTCTCCTTTAATAGCCCTAATGGAAGTCAGCATTTTGAGTGACCCTTGACCCCTTCAGTAGTCTTTTTCACCACAGACCTGCTCCCAGAGCATTCAGTACGCCCTCTTAGATGACTTTGTGCAGTTTGGTTCACTTTGTTTTGTGTTTTTGCTGTGTTCTTCATTGGTTTTATAGCATTATATGAAAAAAGGCCGCTGCTCCCCTGTCTTTTTTGCTCTCTTGTTGATATTCTAGCTCCTATCGGTCTGAAAAATTACACCAGCATTGACCTAGAACACAACATCAAGCATGTGCCGTTTGGTCCAAATCCGATGAAGAATCTGTGAGATTTTGACATTTTATGGCCTTTTGGGCATCAAAGGGACATACCTCCAAACTCCAAACCTTTGCCATGTGGCCTCCTGTTGGTCTAGGAGGCTGATATCAGATACTGACTCACAGGGGCTCTTAGTAGTTGTGGTAAAGATTTGGTTCCAATCAGATAAAAAATTAGGTCCAGGGTCTATTTCCAGTGGCAGGATGGTCTCAGAGTCTAAGATTCTAACAGGACAGGATTTTCAAAGAGGGACCAAGGTCAATTTTTTTTCTGCTGAGACCCCAGGGCTGATCTTATAGTATGTTATACTAGGCTATATTTGGAGAGGAACTGTGGTGGTTTGGTGTCTCTGTGACCTTCCTGTGACCCTTGGCGCCATCTTGAAATTTCACATTTTTGGACTTTAAAGCCCCATAAATCAGTGATTTTTGCATGAAATGGGCTGAAACTTTAAAAGGTGATTTAGCTAACCTCCATGAACAATTGATTGTAAGAGCAAGTCTCTAGGTCAATCATGGAGCTACTTCCTGTTTGAGAGGGGCTAGCAAGACGGTTTTAGAACAGTATGATTTTAGAGTTTTCAGAGGTCCCAGATCCCAGGTTTTTGGCCATTTGGGCCTATTTGGACAATAAAGAGTTAATCATCAAGTGAAAAAAAGCCCTTGCTTGGGCCCCTTTCCAGCTATGGCCTTGAAAATTAATTCGGAAATCCAGGGGGAGGCCTAGTAGTTGTGTCTCTGATTTGGTATAAACAAACTCATAAATAAGGGAGCACACCTTATTTTTACATGTTTGAAGAAGTCAGGCTTCATCACTACTAGTAGGCCTCACTGCTGGAAAGTGTGGGTTCCCATGGATTTAGATGCTTGAAAACTAATAAAGTGCTTCATGTCACTGCCCTGAAAACCCCCACAACATGTCAGACCTCTACTTCACTGTGATGTGGCTTAATATGTAGCACAAATGTTTCCAGAAAGGTCAGGGGTTACATTTTTTTTCTGCTGAGACCCCAGGACTGATCTTATAGTATGTTATACTAGGATATATTTGGAATGGATTTGTGGGGGTTTGGTGTCTCTGTGACCTTCCTGTGACCCCTGGCGCCATGTCAAAATTTCACATTTTTGGACTTTGATGCCCCATAAATGAGCTCACCTCCACGAACAATTGATTTCAAGGGCAAGTGTCTAGGTTGTTCCTGGAGCTACTTCCAGGTTGTGAGGCGCTAGCAAGATGGTTCCCAGGCCTCGAGGAACCGAGCTGAAGAGGATGAACAGCCCCCCACCCCACCAGGGGAGAAGGGGGTGGGTAATCTTTTTTGAAATGTCCTTAAAAGCCTTTAATTAATGTTGAATGTTGGACTGGGAGACACAATGAAAGATACCATGACATGATATTTAATGATGATATGATTATATTTTCCTCATAATATTAACACAATAAGATTTTAAATAAAGTATTATCAATGATGTGAATATGATATTATGATTACTATTTGAGTCAAGGAAAGCACAGAAACAAGCAAAACAGTCCTGTAAGTTGATAACTTAAATTACTAATGTTTTTCAGTCTTTCAGTCTTTAAAACCGGGAAACAACACTATTACTGCTATATAAATTTAAGACAGTGTATCTCATAGCTTGATAACGGAATAATATAAATTTATATGATATTGATATATTGCCCATTTGCTGTACTACTATTGCAACTTTACTGTATTAAAGATTTAAGTTACTTTAAATTTAGGATTCTGTTTTCTATGGTACACTTCAGAAGTAAATGTACTTTCTAACCCCCTAGATTTTGCTGATCACTGTTCTTCTGGAAATTCTAAATAATTCTACAAAATCAACACAGAAACTTTGTAGTATTTTTATGGGTTTAAACTTTATTTAATCATACTTTAATTTACATAAAATGTAATTTATCACAGGAGGAATTCAGCAGTTAATAGTCTCTTTTCCATATGAAACACTACAATAAAACATTAATGCATTATTGATAACATCTAAAATAAAATATTAAAAATAAAATATAAAATGATGAATACAAAACAGAATACAAATATAGTACAAGCAGGGTATATTCTGAGAGAGGCTCAGTATTTTACTTTTGATACTTACTACTTTTTTATTGCCAATCAATTTTAATGCAGGATTTTTTTGAAATATAACAGTATATAAACATTGTGGGGTCACTTCTTCCACTTCTTTGTGCAGATATATAAAGTTCTTGTACTTTAATATGAGTTTACAGCCTGTAAAGAGGCCTGAGAGTCAGGGCTGATATTGTGGAGCACTGAGGCTGCACTCTGCAGCTTTAATGGCCCATCAGGGGGAGGGGCTGCTCACCCCCCGCACCTGGCTGTGAGTGAGTGGGGGATGGGCGGTGAGCACAGCCTGAGCACAGCTAGCTGCTTCACCTTTGCTGCTGCAAGATGGAGGACAGAGGAAGTAGTCTGGAGAGTTTAGCAATTACGGCGTCATCACGAAACGGCGAACGACGTTTTTGGCAAAGAATCGGCCAGCAGGTAAGTGTTAAAATATTTTTAATTTCATCTTTTACGTGTCAATTTATGCTGGGTGTGTACTATTACTTTGTGATTTAGAAAAATGTCGTGATTCAAACTTCCTAAACTGCAAGATGGACATATCAAGTTATGCTTAACTTTAGGCTGAAAAAGGTAAATGTCACTGTATTTATGTATGTGACAATAAAGCTGAACAGAAAGCTGAAGACAGATAACTGCTGCAGTATATAGTTTACTCATCAGATTTCCTGACAAATGAAATGATAAAATGTTGGTTCTAACCTTCATTTAAAGCAAGCTCTTAAAGTATGTCCACTCCTAGTTTATACTTCTCTCAGTTTGAGAAAATACATTTAGGTGCTTGTGATTAAGGTGTATGTCTTTCAGTCTTTAGTGTTTTTTAATTCTTTGTTAAAATACATTTTTATTTTGTCTTTTAGAAATCTAGAGGCATTTCACAATTAAACTGAAAAATTGTGGCAAATGTGTTGGTAACATGTTGCTTCTGTTATGAAATATTTTTAACTCAACTTAAAATATGCTTTTAGGAGACAAACCGTGGCTGTAAAGATCAGTTTATTTTTACAGCCACCACCATGTGACTGTCAGTTCAGTTATCACAGTGCTCAGGGTATGTAGGTGTGAACTACATCCTGTAACACAGATGACAGCTGTCACTTAATGTGATTTGATCTTTAGATCTGAACTAAAGAAAATGTGATCTTGTGTGACCTTAAGATGGAATAACATGCTGTTTCTTAAATTACATAAAGCACATATTGCTATAAATCCGCAAATGATTTCCCAGAAAACATTAACAATCTACCAATTGTCAGCAATTAATTCATAAGATACATGTGTACAATCTTCTGCATTACATGATGCTCATACAGAGGGTAACTAATGATGCTGGAGCACCTGCCTACATGTCCCTGATGCTGAAAGTGTGTTTGCAAAGGCTACTGTATTTTCACTGTAATGAAGGCTCTGTGAAGAGACAACTTTTCCAAGATAAAGTGTATCAGTAAATTCTGTAGTGAAGTATAGGACAATTCCATTTATCATGTATGGTCAAGGTGTTTGACATAATTTTCAGTAAAGCCCTGCAGCTGTACCTCTCCTGTCTTGGTGCACAGCTCTGCCCCACTCACCATGTAGTTCTTCTGAAACACTGAGGGAGATGCAGTGCAGCTGCTCTGTTTTAATAAGACAATCAGACATAGGCCTGCGTGTTACACAGACGATGCAAAATCAGTCAGTTTGATAAAGAGCAATCCAGGTTAAAATTATTAAAAGTACCTTGAAGTATACCGTAGTTCAGAACAAACAAAAAACTTTAAAAAATACTTTGCTAACCAGCAAACACATATTTATATCTACCTGTTTTTGAATCAGGCTCCAGAAACTGAAATGATGGCAGATCTGTGTCTGGCCCGTAAAGTGACTGCATGGAAAATTAAAGATTTGTAATTTATAAATATAAGTAGCCCATTTCCTGAAGGAACACTTACTTATTATGTTAATTATATCCAAATTCAGCAAATGAAAGCATGTAGATCACAGTGTGTAGATTGTATGTTTTCATGATGACAAGTCTTTTTTTTTAGTTGTTTACATATTTTATACATGACAGTGCATTTTTTAACAATGTAGCATTGATCAATTATTTATTGTTGGATGAAAATGAATGTTAGCAGGAAGATATCAGTGTATAACTGTGTAGTATAACTTTCTTGAGGTGACTAGTTACATGTGATAGTAATAATTTGTTGAAACTGTTTCAGACACTAGCATTGAAATACTGTCTTTTCTCTGAATTGTTAGGTCCAAAACACAATGACTCAGAGGCCAACTCAAGTAAGTAACCCTACAAAATCAATGTATCATACTTATTTAGACTTACTGTAATGGTCAAAGAAATAAGCCTTTCACCTTTGCCTCATCAAAAAGCCTTCATTTTTGTTTTTTATGTGATTTTGGATTTTTACTAAAAATTCAAAACTTTGCGCCATATTAAAGACAAAAAAATATTTAATGGAAAGTTACATCAAATGTGAAAGTGAACAATACTTGCAGCCCTCATCTGTTTTTAGTGACTCACTTTCTTAGGTCTACCTGTATATATTTTTGTAATTGGGTGCAACATCCAAGATGTTTAGGTCCATTAAGTTACCTATTGAGGAAACTGTTTTGTTGAACTGCAGTATTTTGAGGTGCCTGAAATCTCTTCTCCTCCATGTTTATGAACAGGAAGAGGACACAACTATCCAAAACGAAATTGAGATTTTTTAAAAATTAATTTTGAAATAAAATCTTTTTAAAAGCTCGAAATCATTTCGAAAGTAGATTTAAAAAATTGAAATAATTTCGAAATTAATTTCGAAATAGAAAAATTGAAAAAAAAAAAAAAAAAAGAAATTATTTCAGAATTATTTCGAAATTATTTTCGAAATTTGAAACTATTTGAAAAACTATTCAAGAAATCTCTGATTACCTTGCAGAGCACCATCATGACCTTTATAATGAATCATAGACCTGAGCTGACTCCTCTGTGAACGGGTCAACAACAAGAACTAATGGTTAAAACAAACATCTTAGTTATTTCAGCACACTTTAGTTGGCCTTGTGATCAGGCAATGTGGACAGTTGTTTCCACTCTAGCTAAAGGAGAGATGTAAGCTCCTCTGGGACGTCAGTACATCTAGGAACAATGACATTTTTTAACCAACAAGAGCCTTAAAATGTGAGGATTTAAGCAATAATATTGGTCTTTATCTTCACAGCTAAAAATCCCTCATCAACTTCTGAGACTGTCACACAAAGAACCAGAAAGAGCCGGAGAGATGGTTGATGGTATGTTATTTTTTTATTTTTTTATTTTAATTAATTCTTACTAATGTTTTATGTATTTTTAATTGTCTAAATTTGTTTTATCTCTATATCCACATCAGATTCATTATTTGGATTGTATTCTCTGTTAATTGCTTTTCTTTTTACCTTTCTACTTTTAGTTGCTTTTTTATAAACATCTGGTTTTAGGTCATCTCATTCTACCATATTATTTTATTTCGAATTTTATCATATTGTTTTGTCTGTTTATTAACCTTCTCATTCTCACAGTATTTGTTAATCTAAATACTTATGATTTTAATTATAATTTGAGTTTTAGCCCCTTGTTTCCTCAGTCTTTTAATTCTGCTTGCTTTTAGGAATGTTCTTTTTTCTTTGTGTAAGGGTTGGTAGATTCTTTTGTTTCTACTTTTTTATTTTATTTTATTTATGTGAAGCACTTTGCTACATTTTTTTAATGAAAAGTGCTCTACAGATAAAGTTTGATTGATTGATTGAATGATTTTTGTAAGGAATGTTGCCTTTTTTTAACATTTCACAACCCTTGGTAAACTCCATGCCATCTGCATGCTTTCAGTATAATTTTCTTAACTCCACAGCATTATGTCACTTATGTCATTCTTTTCTCTTGTTTTCAGATGGATGTCTGGACCTGTCCTTCCCCAGAAAGAGATTAGACCCCAGCAATGTGGATGGTAAGTTTCTGGCTGTTGTATTAATCTCTAGCCTAAAGGACCCTGCAAGTTCTTTTCACGAGTAGATCTCAGTATAAAAGGATCAGTGATGATCAAGGTTATATCATAGTTTTGGATTTGTCATTACAGTTTAGTTTTAATTAGTTTTAGAGCGGGTATTGTAGTTTTTCTTTAGTTTTGACTATTGCACCAAGGCTTAGTTTTAGTTTTTTCATACCTTATTTGCGAAGTGCAGGATTCAAAAAGGTCAGAGTAAGTATTTTGTAGTACTGTTTATTTTCAAGTCCAACATAGTGCCCACTGCTCAGTCAATGCTGATACTGTACTGTTGGCTGCTGCCTTAAACACAAGAAAAAAATATACACTTAATTTAAAAAATATAATCACATATTAAATTAAATAAATAAAATAAATAAATTCATAAATTTAATATAAAAATAAAATGTATTTAATACAAATAAATTTCCATAAATTCTTATTTTCAGTAAGAATATCTATGATTATACTTCTATAAAATGATCACCACAACCATTCAGACATGAGGACCCTCCTGAAAACCAGATGTAGCATCTCGAGAGGCTAACCTCTAATAAATCAGACGACAGGTCGATGGTACATGGATCTGTCTCTAACTTTAGTTCTTACTTGAATTTATTTTGAATTTATTTAGGATAGCCCCTTGAGATGCAGCATCTCGTTTTCAAGGGGGTTACTTTAGTCCACTTGTCTCCTCTTACCTCCCTTCCTTCACCCTCACACCCAACACAGCATTGTGTGGATTTCCTGTTCATCATGAGACTGGGATCCACATTCAAGATTTCCTGCTGCTTAACAGAAGGTTTTTTCTTGAGCCATGATGGAGGGATTCATGATTGGCTATATGGATTCATGTTGGGTGTTGGATGGATATATTTGTATATATATGTATATGTGTATTTTATATGTATACTCAACAAAAATATAAGCATAACACTTTTGTTTTTGCTCCCATTTTTCATGAGATGGACTCAAAGATCTAAAATTCATTCCAGATAAACAATATTACCATTTTTTTCAAATGTTGTTCACAAATCTGTCTAAATGTTTGATAGTGAGCACTTCTGCTTTGCTGAGATAATCCATCCCACCTCACAGGTGTGCCACATCAAGATGCTGATCATGAGACATCATGATTAGTGCACAGGTGTACCTTAGACTGTCCACAATAGAAGGCCACTCTGAAATGTGCAGTTTTGTCTCACAGCAAAATGCCACAGATGTCGCAAGCATTGAGGGAGCGTGCAATTGGCATGCTGACAGCAGAAATGTCAACCAGATCTGTGCATTGAATGTTCATTTCTCCACCATAAGCCGTCTCCAAAGGCGTTTCAGAGAATATGGCAGTACATCCAACCGGCCTCACAACCGCAGACCACAGAACAAGAACACAGGTGCATTTTATTGATGGCATTTTGAATGCACACAGACACCGTGATGAGATCCTGAGGCCCATTGTTGTGCCATACATCCATGAACATCACCTCATGTTTCAGCAAGATAATGCACGGCCCCATGTTGCAAGGATCTGTACACAATTCTTGGAAGCTGAAAATGTCCCAGTTCTTGCATGGCCAGCATACTCACCGGACATGTCACCCATTGAGCATGTTTGGGATGTGCTTGACCGGCGTATACCACAGCGTGTGCCAGTTCCCACTAATATCAGCAACTTCGCACAGCCATTAAAGAGGAGTGGACCAACATTCCACAGGCCACAATTGACAATCTGATAAACTCTATGTGAAGAAGATGTGTTGCACTGCATGAGGCAAATGGTGGTCACACCAGATACTGACTGGTTCTGAGTCCCCAGACCCCCAATAAAGCAAAAAACTGCACATTTCAGGGTGGCCTTTTATTGTGGACAGTCTAAGGTACACCTGTGCACTAATCATGGTGTCTGATGAGCATCTTGATGTGGCACACCTGTGAGGTGGGATGGATTATCTCAGCAAAGCAGAAGTGCTCACTATCACACATTTAGACAGATTTGTGAACAATGTTTGAGAGAAATGGTAATATTGTGTATCTGGAATGAATTTTAGATCTTTAAGTCCATCTCATGAGAAATGGGAGCAAAAACAAAAGTGTTGCGTTTATATTTTTGTTGAGTGTATATATGTATCTATGGATATATGTATATCCATAAAATGAAGAGCTTTACGCTCTATTGTAAAGTGTCTTTAGATAACAATTGTTATGAATTGGCGCTATACAAATAAAAATTGATTGATTGATTGAAATTAAAATTCCAAACATCTCACCAGTTTTAATTTCTGCCAGGCAAGTTCATTTCTTTTGTCTCACTGTCGTACTCAAAACAATCCCAAATGGGACACTGCCTCTGCCTCCTCCTAACTCAAGTAATTTCTTCCAAGTTGTTCCAACAACACATTGGGTCTTCTTCAAACCAGCCCCTACACACTCCCCCTCCGTAATGGAGTGCACTCCGTCACGGAGTCACACTCGCAGTTGAATGTAGTTCACTTCATCAAGGTGAAGGGTAGGACTACAGCAGTAAGCTCTGGGATAAAACTTCCCTCGCTCAGACAGAAACAGGAAGCGTATGTTGCCATGGTTTCGTAGTGGCATCGTGCACAAGCGGCAGTTTTTGCATTGATCCACCAGTGACTGAAACATGAGAAGATGAGATTCTCCAGAAGGTGCAGAGGTTAAAGGTGTCTTTTACGTTTGGTTACGCAGCAGTGAAATGTGAGCCTCTGAACTTTTGTTGCCAACGCATTCTGTAAAAAATCTCTCTGGATGTTGATGTTATTCATCTTAATTAAATTATTTGAGATTGAACAAAAAATCATCCTTTAATGCATAATTTAATGTAAAATCAATTTATTAAAAGTTTCCCATCATATTTTAAACCCTGGCATAAAAATGTGTCTTATAAATATTTTTAGACTGAACTTGAACCCTGATGGTATGGTATGTTTTACTTTTTCATATGTTTTAATGTCAGAGAAGCAAAAAGCAGTAGGCTATTTTCTCCTGTTATTTGAGTTGATGAAAAAAAATACAAGTAGATCATAAAAATAAGAAGTAGCCTCAATATTAGTAGAGAACCTTTCTGCAACAAGATTTTGATCTGCCTACTGTATCTCAATGCTGATATAAGCCTAATTAACGCGTTTCAGGTAATTAAAAACTTTTCTTTTATCCTAGGATAATACAATTATTTCACTTATTCTTTATTATTCTTTTTCTTACTGAAGAGCTTTCATATTTCACTGTCACTTTTATGAATTATTTGGTTTTCGTTACATTCCTTGTAAATATAAAACATTTAACCAAATAAACTGTTTTGTGGACTAATGCAGGGCAGGCTTTAATTTCATAATCAGTGACATGGACAACTTAAGTTGTAAACATCTGGACGACAATCATGAAATAGTTGTCTTAGTTCAACAGAGTTTGTGCAGGAACTTGCGTGGTACTTACATTTGTTTGTTGGTTCCTCCATGGCTGTTACCGGACACACTTTAGCACTGCTCGTGTTTACCGAGTTGGCATCCGTGCAGACTCCCTTGTGGAGGGTTTTACAGCCCACTACCCCTCCCCGCAAATTGGTTTGGGATGGCCTTAATGTGACGGACCCTCCACGTGGACGTGCAAACAGGGGGTTAGTGGGCAGGGAAAGTGTCTAGGGGGCGGTTTGAAATAGACCCCCAGTCAGTGCAGTAAACAAGCACGTCCCAGTACGTCGCTATGATGGTGCCGTACGGCGCTGACCACTGCTGAAAACTGTCATAAAATTGGTTTAGAAAATATGTCGGATTCATTTGAATCCTAAAGGCTAATACATATTGTCAAAAATGATAATGAAGGACATTTTGTGTATAATTTTTTGTAATTTCAGTTTTGTGAACACAATATACAGTTTTAGTTTACTTATCCTTTTTTTCTTTTTTAGTTTTTATTAGTTTGAGTTAACTGCAATCTATTTTAAATTTTAGTTTTCGTTTTTAGTTTTGTTTTAGTTAACTATTATAACCTTGGTGATGATTGTAAAGTAGTGTACTATTTTACTTAGAAATATATGTCTGGTATTCCCCATTTCATCCATAAACATAACAGCCGATGAGATCAGTAATGCAAGGCATGCATCCCTGCATCATTTAATTTCTCTTTAAATATGCACAAGTCAACAAATACTTTACCTTTTAAGCTAGGTGTGGATGGCACGGCCTTAAAATTGTATCAAGGTATTTTTTGGCCATATAATACTGTGTGTTGCATATTTCTCCTCCAGAGTTCTTCATAGATGCAAGGACTGAGTTACTATATCAAATATCACCTTTTTTTGAACCAAATACCTAAATTTTGACACTGCAGCAGTATTATAGGAATGCCTGTTTGAACCAGTCGGGAGGGCCGTTAAACAGAAAGCAGGTGTTTTATATATTTTAAGTTTGCATTGTACCATAAAATTTAATACTGTAGTTAAAACCAAATAGTTCACCCTCTGTACCCGATCTTCACTACGTTGGTCAAGTATCTCTGTTGTATTCTCTGTTTAAAATCAGTGCTTTAAAATATATATAATTTAAATCACTTCATGGCATGAGACTGAATACTGTCTGAAAAGCTCAATATTGTCATTAAAGGTTGATCGATGGGCGATGTTCAACGGCCAGTATAATCATGATAGTTTAGAGCAGGAAAAAAACAGAGAACAGATTAATCAGCTGATAACATCATCAAATGGAAAAAGCTTTTTTATCTGAGTGAACCGATGCTTCCTAGTAAGCAAATAAGTAACACACTCATAGTGCAGGTTTACTCTTAATTCAAGCTCAATAACAACAACCAGAACTGCTATCAGAACAGATCACCTGTGCTGAGCTACCTTAAAACTCAGCACAGTATTGTATTAACATTATTCTAAAACCAGCACTTATATTATGCCCCTAACAAGCCAGTTAAGTTGTTGCATAATAGTTAGCTTTTACTTAAATCACTCTAATTATCTGAGGAAAACATAATGTTAACTTTCTGTCTGGGACTTAATGTGAAACACAGATCCCCATGTGACCAGTGGAGGGTCATAGCCATCAGCAACTATATTCAATCTTGTGTACTGTTTTTCCAATTTTTATTTTTTATCACAGTAAACTTGTTTTTTTTTTCTCAATTTATCAGACTGTTAATATTCTTATATTTGTCTTCCCTCTTCAGTCATCATCCAGATCGCTGATGATTACTGTTCAAAAATCTCATTGCATTAATATTTTGTAGAATTTATTTTGAACTGTCTAAGCCTGTGACCATGGCTGATGGCTCAGGGTACAGTAACCCTGCAAAAATGGGTGAAATGTGATGCGTGGAAATATTACAGATTACTAACTAAAAAACAACAGAGAGATGAGGCTGCCAGAAATTCCTGAGCCCTTATTTGCAAATACATGTGTCACAATAAAGTTGGATTTAGTTGACAAATGTTTTGAACATTACAAAATCTACATTGCCTTCTTTGTCATTTGTAGAGCCACCCAGAGGGACCCAGAGGCCATGGAGTGACGCAGAAAGGACGTCAGTGAAAAAGCACCTGGAGAAATATGTGGCAGGACGGAGAAAGATCAGCTCTATGAATTGGAATGGTGCATCTCTAATCGTTAATACTTCAGTTTTCTTGTAGCAGATCTGCGGTTTAAAGTTACAATTCTGTTGTACACATAGTCTTTGACATTTTTCCATGACCTTTCACACAGGGCTTTCTCGGCTTGTATAGCCCGCAGACAGTTCTCTTTACCAGGAACTCTAATCACATTCTTCATGTGATATTTGTGAACAACGCAGGGCGTGCTAACAGCAGCTAACAATAGCCTGGAAGATGGGCATGTTGTTTTTCCAACTTCAACTGGAACACAGAATAGTCAAGATGATGACAGTCTAGGGCTGAACGAAATAAGGAAAAGATTGAATTGAGATTTTTCTGGCAGATATTGCGATTTCAATTCGATTAACGATTTTCTCCAAATCAAGCTTTGGGATATTCACATGTAGGGCTGAACGATATTAGGAACAGATCTAATTTTGATTTTTCTGGCAGATATTGCAATTCACAATTTTTTTCAAATCAGACTTCAGTTCAAAATTCACTTTGTTTACAGTACAGACAACAGTAAGGAAATAAATGATGAAAAACACTTAACACATTATTCACCTTCAATAGTGATGATAAATAATCTGTTTTCATTAACTTCTACTCCTAAACAGAGGCTTTGTGTTGTTGACCTGCTTACCAGCACTTTTAATGTATAGATTGTCTACAGTTTTGTAAAACTGTATGTGTATAATACTTGACACAACAGATCCTGAGTCAGTCAGGAGCGCTGCAAAAAATTGCTGCTTTGGTGATCACAAAATTGCATTGTCTAAAATTGCGATTTCGATCTGAAAACAATAAATCGTTCAGCCCTATGTCAGTCCCAGTTCTGAGGTTACTGGAACGCAGCATTACGACAGTCGCCACGCGTGCTCATGGGTAGCAGAGTCTTAATGTTGACAGTAATAGATTCTCCTCACAGCACCTTTAATAAAGCTAAATACTGCAGCTTCCTCAGCTTAGTAAAACATTCCATATAAATGGGAATCAAACTTTCCTGATTACATTAAGTGCAAATGCTATATAAAGTAAAACTGCTGAAATAGAGTCAAAAATGCTGAAAATGCTCACAGAACACATGAAAGTCAGGTCAAAAAATACTTAATGAAGCTAAAACTGAGAATCAACAAATACCGACAGATCTCAACGAACACATAAAACTGAGGTGAACAGATCGGCAGACAGCAGCGGTTGAAGTCAATCTGTGCATCCCTGATCTAGATTGTTACACCCCAGTCAGAAGTGCAAATAAATTGATTATTACAGGAGCTAAATAACTGTTCATACTGGGGGCATCCATCTTCCATTGTCAACTCGGGGGTGGCGAGGTTTCACCGAGTTCCCAGTCGGAAATTCAGACTTCAGGGGACGTTCCAGTTGCAGTTTCCTACTCGGAAATTCCTACTTCTGACACCAAAAGACGTGACCCAAGGTATATAGTAGTAGTTTTTGATGTGTGACAACAAGCAATTTTTGGAAAACTTAGTATTGTAGTTTTGTAGCCGGCTATATATGGCTACTTACAGCCCGGTGCTCTAAGACGTGTCTGAATAATATAAATTTGCTCTAGTTTTAATTGTCTCGTTCCTGAAGTTGAGTATCCAGGCCAGTCCAGCCCTGTCTGACCCGACCGTGAAGCTAAGGAATAGCATTTATAGCTAATCTATTTTGATGCTATCAAACTCATCTTAAAGTGTGTATTTCCATCAGGCATATATCTAAAAGTGAGACTTTTTTTATAATTACTTAAAAACTCTTCATAGCATCTTTCAGTACTGGTGCATCTATGCTGATCTGTTGTACATGCATCTATCTTTTCCATGTGCAGTGATGATGTCATCACTTCCTGTTAAATAAGTAAAATACTTCCCAAGAGAAAATGTGTTTATGTTCATTCACCAGAAGGCACTGAGTGAAGCTTGTATACACCTTTTCAGGGTCCTGGGCCCCTTAGGTGTCCTAAATGTTTCCTGTGTGTTGATGAGATTGTGGGAACTTTGCATTTCAGTCTGTTTCGGAATACACTCTAATATCCAGAATTATTTTACTAAACTGAATTTGGTGCAATGTTTGACTGAGAATCTAACCACATCCTCAATATTGTAGTTTGTTCCCTCTGATAAATCTTTCAAAAGAAGCAATTCATTGTCTTTGACAATGCTGGCAATTCATCCACTGAAGGGCCAAAATGAACATTTTTTAATTGTCTTGTAAAATATCTGTGGGCAACAGGAAGTGACTGAGAGCAGCTGGTCTACTGAAACACATCCAGTTCATCCACAGTCCACAGGAATTAATGTACACATAGTAAAGTTTCATATATAAAAGTTAATGTAGAACCCTTTCACGTAGACCACCCTTTAGAAAAAAATTAAATGTAGAAAAACTGAGTCAAAAAGACAAACTGCTGCAATGACCTCTAAATTCACAGTGACAAAACACCCAGAATAAACAAACGGACCCCCCAGAGTAAAAAATAGAACATTTTGTGTGGTAAGTATTATGCCATACTGTAATTTTACAATAAAAGTACAACAGTACTTTGATGCAATAGTCTTACGGGACAAAACATTATGTATATTCAGCTTATTTGTTGACCTAAAATTCTCCAATTCAAATTAAACACACCTAAAATTAGTTATCATTACAGTATGAGTCCAAAGTAAAACATAAAAAGGGAGAAAAGAATAAATACAAGCTATAAAAAGAAATGGTCTAACCAGAAATGGGCCCAATATGAAAAGGTCCTCACTAAAATAGTACAAAACTTTTTCACATTATACTCTTCCTTTGTATTTTTTAAAAGCTGAGGTGGAAACTGGAGTTAGGGGCCACCTTGTGGTGAAGTGCAAGATCCATTTGTCTCTAAGTATAGCAGAAAGGGTGGTCCTCAGTTCCAATGTGAATTGTCTCAGTCCTCACTTCGATGCCTGTACAGGGATGTGTGTGTGTGTGGGTGTGTGTGTGTGTGTGTGTGTTTGTGTGTGTGTGTGGGTGTGTGTGGGTGTGCTTGTGGGGGTGGGGGGGGGTGGGGTGGGGGGGGGGGGGGGGTAAGTGTGGCCATTGGCTATGATAAGTACTCTTGTGTCAAGAAAGGTGCAGCTCCAACTGCACATCAACATTTTTTTTTTTTACCTCAGTGAAACACAAGCTTATTTATGGAATCATTTTAAAATAGGAATTTAGGGAACTTATAAAATATAAAATAAATACTAAGTCATAATTATGAGAAATAAAATCATAATCATGAGAAAAAGAGACATGTTTTTGTGCTCATAAAGTCATAAATTATGAGAAAAAAAGGCATTAATGAGATAAAAGTCATAATTATAAAATAAAAAGTCATTATTACGAGAAAAAGTCAAAATTATGGGATAAAAAGTCATATTTATGAGATAAGAAAGCCATAATTATGAGATAAAAACTCATTATCATCAGAAAAAAGTCAAATTAATGAGAAAACAAAGTCATAATTATAGAAAAGAAAGTCATAATTATGAGAAAGGTGTGTTGCTGTAGGATCGGCCATGGACATGGGGCACATGCAATGGTATCTCATAATGTCCACTTTTGATCACATTATTATGACTTAGTATTTATTTATTAATTTTTACTTCCCTGATTTCCTTTTTTTAAAGTTGCTGAAACGGTTTTCCATACTGATGTTAGTTGACAGAGAAAGATTGCTTAGCAAACAGCAAGAAAATTTATGGAAATGTATCAAAATCCTACAGACACAGATCTTAAATACATGTGAATTTATTTAGCTTGGAAGAGTACTCTAATAAGACTTAAATGCACCAGTGTAACTCATTCTATAATTTGAAATCAGTAAATTAAGAGAAATCCTGCAGACAGTGTTTTCCTTTAGTTAGTTACAAGCTATGTGCCCAGTGGCAACTTTTGTTGCCACTCACAGAAATAAGCCCATGAACAAATAAATATTTATCCCAGGTAAAAAAAATGGTGGAGGGTTACTCAAGAGACTTGAATGATTAAATAATCATAAATATGTTTTGGGGGAAAGCATTAGAAATTTATGAAAATGACCTCTTTCCAGGACAATTTGCATCCTCTATGTTTTCCACCTGAAGGAGCAGGAAGCAGATGATGTCACGTGACAGGGACCACTTGAAAACTATATTTTATAAACCAAAACCTTTATCCAAGTTGTCTACTAACACATAAGTGCAAAAAGTTGCATTACTACCATTGACATTTTTTGTTGTGAGTAGAAAATGACAGTGATGCACTTCGGCAACAATAGTTGCCGGTGGGGCAAAATGGGTTAATATGATACGTTGGAGCTAGTTTGAGATTCTGGTCATCAGCCTTTAATCTTGTTTTTTTGAAGGCTGGATTATAACCTGAGAATTGTCCACAACAATATTGTGACTTCAGTTGGTTTTGTGACTCTGGAATCTCTGAGTGTTGTTGACCTATTCTGGGAAAAATCTGTCAGAATTTCTAAGAATGTCAGAGAATGTGTGATATTTCATAGATTTGTTACATTGAGGGATAAACAATCTGTGGAAACGTAAAAAATGTAAGCCACTGATGTAGAAAAGGACACTGCAGAGTGTGTGTGTGTGTGTGTGTGTGTTGGGGGGCTGGAAAAGTCCTGGAAAATGATTTCTAGAAAAGAGTGTGACTCCTGCCACGAGGTAACCTCAGGAGAATC
The DNA here is from genome assembly GCA_036419115.1 of Scarus forsteni. Taxonomy (NCBI): domain Eukaryota; kingdom Metazoa; phylum Chordata; class Actinopteri; order Labriformes; family Labridae; genus Scarus; species Scarus forsteni. The sequence continues at coordinate 3,373,867 of JAZDUH010000223.1, read as the reverse complement.
TTTTTTTTATTTCCCTGCAGTTGAAATAGTTAAAACAGAATCTGATGTGAAGCTCTTGCAGTCAGTGACGTGCTTGACACAGAAAAATCCTGTCAGTTAAAAATGTGGTTATTTTTCATATCAGCAGCTTTGTATCTGAACAATGTTAACATACTGTGTGGCTCAAATGCTGCAGAGTTTTCTGGAAATGTTCAATCAGGTAATGTTCCAGTAAAGCCAGAGGCCAGCTGTCAGTTGTAGTGGTGTGTTTGACAACATCCTTCAGGGAGAAAGTTCTAGACTTTAGGAAAGAGCAGTTCTGTCCCCTTCACTCATGGCTGTCTGCTCGTGCTCTTCTAAGTGTGTCTTGGATGTGCCACAGCCCCTCAGACAATGATGTGTTCATGTTCAGATGAACCAGAGGGGTTTTTATTTCAAAGTGAAGCTTTCAGAGACATGTGGCTCCTCACATCACAAAACTGGAAAACTTTACAGTCCCAGGAATGAGTTCTGTGCTTTTGATTCTCCTCACAGTTATTATGAGTTAGATTCACATTAGGAGGAAGAGAAACGTTTTATACTAATAATTAAAAAGGTTGATCTGGTTTGAGGCTAATATTATGTTGGTCGACTTCCCCAATAAACGTTTTGATAAATTAAATGTTAAATTACTTTGTTCACTTTAAAGTCAAGCCCTGCTGGTGGTTGTTGTAAAATGAGTTATGATGTCCTGACTTTATATTTCTTTAATGTAAAGTGACTAAAGTACCATTAATTAAATGTGTTCTTTATGTCATCTTGTGTGAATATTCTTGTTAGGTACCAGTTATTTTAGAAAGTTATTGCATTCAACAAAATGTCACATCAGTGATGTTAATGTTCACTCATCATCTTCTGCCTGATGTAATTGTTCAGATTTTTAGTGACTGTTAAACCTGCTTGATGGGGAAAAGGGAAGTAACAGAAATAAACCAGATTTTAAGTTCAGCTCTTTGTTCTATCAGGGGCCTCCATGCTGATCTGTTCAGCTCACATTGTTCTTTAATGAAGACACAACAAGTCCAGAGACTGAATTTCAGATCAATAAAAGGACCCCAGGACACATTTAGACCCACAGCAGGAAGAAGAAGAGCTGAGAGAGGACAGGCCTGCATTTGGACAGAGACCTTTGAAATGCTCCCTGAACAAACATCATGTTGCTGCTGCAGTTTGTTTCTGCTGTTTTCTGAAGAGCCTTTAAAAAAGACTCACACAGGTCTGAGACAGGGGGGCTCCGTCAACGGGACGTCCCATGATGAAGACCTCTCAGGAGGAAGAAGAAGAGCGGCTGAGACTTTAGAAGGCCTCAGATTTCAAAAAGCAAATGAGAGACTCTGTCAGACTGTTTGAGGATCTGCAGGGACCTGAACAGAGTCTGTGTGGACACGTCTGCAGAAGGACACAGCAGCAGGACGTCCCAGTCTCTGAGTTACTGACTGTTGATGAGCTCACACATTGTTAGACCTCCATGTGGCAGAGAGTCCTCTGAGGGTTTCTGCTCCAACACAGAACCATCTGCTGTGATGCTCAGTCTCCAGGAACACGGACCAGGTCAGGACTACGAGCAGCAGATGATGATTGTGTCCAGTGAGGCCAAGTGCTGTTGGTAAAAAACAGAGCCAGTGTTTAGAGCAGAGAGCTGTGAGTTGTGGTCAGAGCAGAAGAATGAATCAGGACGGCCCTCCAATAACTGAGGTCTGTCAGTCTGAGAGCAGACAAAGTTCTGAGGACTCTCTTCAGTTCAGGCTGAAGCTGCAGCTTTGTTGGATCTTCATCTGTTTGCTGAGTTTTCACTCTGCTCTGTGTCCAGCAGACCAAAGCCTGTCACATGTTGTTCTGTAGTGGTCCAGCTCTAGGGATGGGCCCATGAGGAATTTTGGGGCCACAGTTCCAGTCAAAGAAATAATCTGCTCTTCATATATGACACAAATATCACACTATATCAGAATTCTCTTTCTACATTTATTTACTTTACTTCTAATCCAGATTTATTTATTTATTAGAAAGTAGTTATAACTTGGACATAGATGTTTGCTTGAACACATCCAGTTTCTGATTCTGACTGTTAATTTCCACTCCTTATATTCCTCCATTAAAAATGAGTTGTACATTATATTTTAGTCAGGTGATTTAACACTGGATATTTAAATTATAGAGTTGTGGACTTGCGGCCTGTCACATTCAGGCCAAAACATTTTTCATTGATTGATCTGATCTGTTGTGTATTGTGCTCATTTATGCTTGTTGCTGCTTTAACCCTGTAAATTTGATCACTGTGGGGTAAAGGATTATCTTATCTATATGATATGGACTAACAAGGAAAATGCCTAACAGTTATTGTTTAATTTAACTATGCAAGACATTTGAGAATGGATCAAAATAACACAGCAAAATAAAGAATTTATTTTAATGTCCCCTCAAAAAATTACTCTCTGAAAATTTACTGTTTATTGCCCCCCGAACACTGAAGATGGATTTTCCCCCCTGTCTGTTTCTAAAGACTTCAGATGAAGCTGTAGCTCCTGATGTCTCTTTGTTTCTGGTCCCTGAAGGTCTCACAGCTCTGGACTCAAGGTTCAGGTCTGTGTTATAAGTGTGGGAGAAACACACGCTGTTAAAGAGCCTGAAGGATTAATGAAACAGGACTTTTTAAACTGCAGCAGACTATGACACCGTCTCATCGTCCCAGCCCTATCCACCACCAGCTGGAGCTGCAGCGACCGTAATATAAGAAGCAAAGGCTCAGCAGGTCACAGCAGGTGGACTAAAGAGCAGCAGTTTCACACAAACTGAACATTGAAGGTTTTGTTAAACACCACAGAAATCATCAGGCAGAAAGAGAGAATTTCATTTTCCCTCTGAGAGACTCAAAAAACAGAAAACAGCTGAGAAACCAGAGATTTATATTCTGGGATTTACGGTAAATTCAACTCTCTACTTACCGCAGAGTTTCCAGTCTGTAGTTTGGATTCTCCTGAAGATCTCGCAGCAGCTTCTCTCCTGAATCCTGAAGATCGTTGTTGCCCAGGTCCAGCTCTCTCAGATGGGAGGGGTTGGACTTCAGAGCTGAGGCTAAAGAAGAACAGCTGATCTCTGACAAACTGCAGCGCCACAGGCTGAATAAAGAAGAGAGAATGAAGAGAAAAACTCTTTAGGATCCAATCAGATGTGTCCACATCACACAGTCTGCTCAGCAGAGCCAATCAGCTGCTGCTCTGCCTCCTGTACTTCAGTTTGTCTCAGCTTTTTTTCACACGTCTTGATCCATTCCTCCTGTTTCTCTAAACTGTAAACAGCAGAGCTCAGATTTTTCTGTCAGGATCAAACATTCACATCTAAACACTTCAGTTTGAGCTCACAGTCAAAGTCTGCTGTCACATGGTCCACACTGCAGTCCACATCAACTTCATTAGAATTCATGATCAGAAAATGTTCAACAAGAAAAACTTGATCCCACCTGGACAGGTGAGAGAAGTCAACAAGCCAAACACAGAGAGACTCCTACACACTGTGGTCTACATGTGCATCTCCAGAACCTTCTTTGTCCCTTCAAACATGTTGGAGCTCAGACCTTCATCAGGGTCCAGCTGATGCCCCTGGATGTGGTCTCTGGTGGTTCTGGTCCTGTGGGTTCAGGGCCCTTTGTGTTCTGGACCATGTTGGGTGTCTGCACTGGAGAAAATCAATCCTCCATTCTGCTGATGTCTACATCAAATATTTCTGCTCCACTGATTGGAGGACGTCTTCATTCCTGCACAAACCACTGATTGACTTTTGAAGCTGTTATCTGCCTGGGGCGTCAGTGGTGCCGTTGGATAGTGCGCTTGGTCAGTGATCGGAAGGTCGCAGGTTCAAGCCCAGCCCATGGCAATGTGTCCTTGGGCAAGACACTTAACCCCAAGTTGCTCCCACTGCTGCGTCAGTGGCGTGTAAATGAGCATGAAAGTTTGTGAATGTGTTAGAGATACTGATGGATAACTAACATAGAAACTCTGAACCATCCATGAGTGAATGTGAGAGTGAATGGGTAAGTGTGACCTGCAGTGTAAAGCTGCTTTGAGTAGTCGAAGACTAGAAAAGCGCTATATAAGCTCAAGTCCATTTACCATTACAAAGAGATGTCTTCTTCACTAAAAGTGCATTCATTGTTTTAAAGACAAATCTTAATCGGGGTGCTGGTTTGGCGGAGTGGTTAGCAACCAGGCACCCCATGTAGCCTACTTGCTTCTGCCGGTCCAGGTTTGAATCCCGCCTGTGACCAGTTTGCCGAGTGTCTTCCCCTACACTCTCACCACCTTTCACAAGTCTATCCTCTGTCTCTCTCCTGCCAATAAAGGCAAGAAATGCCCAAAAAATACATAAAAAAAAAAAAAAAAAAAGTCAAATCTTAATCTTAGAGATTCACTGGATGGATAAATATGAATCATTATCTTGTGATGGATTTCTTTTGTTTCAGGCTGAAGTGGATATTTGAAAAATCTAGTTCTCAGTGTTGTTGCTGTGGTTTGTTCAAAAATGTTTCAGATATTATTCCTACAGAGTTCAGCCGGGTATAAATCATTAGTTTAAACAGATCTCATGAATTTATTGGAACATCTTTGGTCAAGAAAATGAACTCCATTGATTAGGGGTGTGGGAGGATTGTCTGGATTCTGAATTAAAAAATGTTCTCAGATTTCATTCAAAATCAAATTTCAGGCTCCTTCAGCTTTGGAGATAAAAAGATCATCACGTTTGTTTAGACGGGCTGAGATGTTCAGGTCCTCCTCTTCTCTGAGGGTGTTTTTATTACATAGTATGTTTAGCTCTTCTACCAAATCTCTCTCTGTTTTCTGATCATCACAGCTTTCTCCTCACTACATGTTCTTGAGTATCTTCTGAGTTTGGACTTTAAAAATTCACATTTGTTCTCATATGACTGACTTTCTGGTTTGGTGAGAGAGTCCTGGATCATGGTCCTGATGCTCTGAGAGTAAGTCTCATTGTTTAACAGACCACAGATGAATTTCCAGAATCCTCTGTCATGTCTTTCATTATTGTCTGGTTTCAGCTCCAGGTGCATGAAGCTGTGATGTGTTCAGGGTCAAATATCCAAAGATATATCAGAGACATTTTGTAATGGATTATGTGAAAGTAGCCAACAGTCACTTCTAGACTTGCAGTTTCTGTCCCCCCGGGTGCCGGACTGGGCCCTCCCTTGCGGGGGTGGATGGGTTGCTCTTGGGCTTGCGGCGCCCATCTCCTGCCCCCCTATGCTCGACCGGGGGGCCTGGCGTCTGGCGGGGCCTGTGGGCCTCAGCCCCTGGCCCCCTGGGGCCCTTACCCCGCAGAGTCGGGTGTCTACCTCCTGCTTTCCCCTGCCTCTTCTCCGGGCCTTCTCCTCGGTTGGCGCGCCCCTGGCTCTGTGGCGGGCTGCCTTTGCTCTGCGCTCTGTCGTGGCGGCTGGCTGCATGGCGCTGAAGGCCCTCTCAGCGTGCGTCTTGCCCCTAGAGGCAGTGGGGCTACACCTGCACGATCACTCTGCATGATCACTAAACACAAAGCACAACTTAATCCGAATAATCTGCACTCTCAGCCGCGCCCCTACAGATGCCAATATCTGTGTGTTTATGTATATATATGTCTACGTGTATATATATACATCTACAATTGTTGTTGCTGTGCTCATTGTTGCTAACGATCTCTCCAGTTCTTCTCTCCTCAGGTGCTCCTTGTGATTGTAGTGTCTAAGACCTCAGGATACGGTTTCTTCTCAGGTTCAGCAGCTGGTTGTTTGGTTCTCCTGTTTATATGCATCTGCTCAGTTATTGTGGTTGTTCTTTACTGTTGTTTTTGTTGTTTCTCTCTCACTTTTTGTCTATTTTCTTCCCTCTCTCTTATCTATTATCACCCTTGTTTGGTCAAGCAATAATCTTCCAACTTGGCAATATATGGCGTTGACAAAAGTGAAATAAAATAAATAAAAATAATTAACAAAAACACTAATAAAAAGTTTCACTTAAAACTCAAGGTGAGCCTTATATACAAACGGCTCCTCTTGGCAAAGTAAATGTGTTCTGCACAATATGGCAGCCAGACCATAATTCTGCTGTTGTATTGCTGGACTCGACAAGTTAAAAAAAAAAGAAGAAGAAGAAAAAAAAAAAAGACTTGCAGCCTCTATCTGCTTTAAACCAGGAGGATTTCAGCATTTCAGGATCTGAACTCTCCATGTATCCTCGAAATTTACTGTTACAAAAGTCCATTATTATGTTGTCAAAATAATGTTTGTCAAATCTTGATGGCCGTCTGTCCTTCCATTGGTCTGGGGTCATATTAAAATCCCCCACAATGATATTATCAGAGGGATAAAGGCTTTTCATCTCCATAACTGGAGCACTAACTGTTGACATCAGATCTTTATTTCGGGCCTGATTATTGTCACCATAAAGATTGGAAAGAGTCAAAAAGAATCATCTCTGTTCATGACTGTCTCTGTCCAATGAGCATTTGTGTCTGCTGTGTGGTTATAATCTTTCCTGGACAGGTGTTGGACAAACAGACACTTCGCCCAGCGTGAGGAGACAAGACTAAATATTATTCAACCCCCCTGGTTGGTCTCTACTCTGCTCTCTGTCTGTCAGCAGGTTGTTACAGTTCAGTTTGGACATCTGAAGAAGTTTAACTCTACTGTGACAATTAAACCTGACATGACATGAACAAGAGAACAAGAGATGACTTCAGTTTCATGAATTAATGCCTATATTGGAAAAGAACACATCTGTCATTTATTGTTGAATCAGATGTTGTTTGTCTTGTTCCCTGTTTCTAAAACAAATAGACTGTCACAATCAGAGGAACACATCAGTTCTCCTACAGGACACACTTGCTGTTATTTACAATAGAAGAAGAGTGGAGATATATCAGGAGGAGCTCAAAGAAGTTTGAAATATCAGCAGATCAGATCTCAGCAAAAATCCACCATCATGCATCCCTACATATGATCAGTCAAACATCTGGACATGAAGATGCTTCAGTTCATAATGACACACACAAGATCTACAATAGAAACAGAGAACACATAAACTTACCTCAGAATCTCCAGTCTACAGTTTGGACTCTGCAGAAAATCACACAGCAGCTTCACTCCTGAATCATGAAGATCGTTGAAGCTCAGGTCCAGCTGTCTCAGATGGGAGGGGTTGGACTTCAGAGCTGAGGCTAAAGAAGAACAGCTGGTCTCTGACAAACTGCAGATCCTAAGTCTGAATAAAGAAGAGAGAATGAAGAGAAAAACCCTTTAGGATCCAATCAGATGTGTCCACATCACACAGTCTGCTCAGCAGAGCCAATCAGCTGCTGCTCTGCTTCCTGTGATAACATCACACATAAGTAGGGACGTACAATATCATCATCATCAAGTTGGTGTTGGCAGATATGAGCTCAAAGTTCATCATCAGCATCACAGATCTGAACATCTCTGTCTAAATGTTGGGTCCATATATCGGCCGTACATCTCAGCAGGATGTGAAGGAGCTGAATCATGAAGATGATGAAGTTTGAATCAGAACCATCAGACCTTCATCAGATGAAGACTTTGACTTCTTCATCCTCATCCTTTAAACTCTACAGTGAGCTCTAAAGACTGAAGTCTGAGCTCTAGACTACAGATAGTTTCATCTGTCCCACTGGAGAAGAATGTGTTTGGATGATATTTGAAGCTCTTTGTCAGGATGTTGTCAGAGGACCACCCTGCTGTTTCATCACAATGATTTCACTCTGTTCACTTCACACTGATGTCTGTGTGTCGTCCTCTCTGCTCTGATCATCATCAACTATAAAGCCCTCAGATAAACCACGTCTGTCTCTGTCAGCTTTGTCCTCTTTTATTGTCTCTTCTTCCAAAATCAGCTGCCCATGAGCCTCTGATAAAACTTGAAGTATTAATGTTCCTACACAGACAAAATCAGGAATCAAACATGTTTGTGCTCAACAGAAAGTCTGACTTTATGTCTAAAGATATTTGTGTCTGAACTCAAACTGATGACTGTCATGTCTCTGCAGAGCTGCTGTTTCTGACTTGTTTCTGCTTCTTTTCAGGAGGACAAACAACAACATGTTTATCTCCTTCTTCTCCTGTGATGGTGTCAGTCTGCAGCTCACAGAAGTTTCCTCTCTTTTTACTGGAACACATCCCACCAGGTCCTAAACTCTGGGCTTAAACCTGAATAATTACAAGAGTTTGACTTCAGAATATCCTGCTGATGGAGCATGTCTCAGCATTTCAGACTGCTATACTGCTCACATCACTCTATAATCCACGGCTGACTTCTCTGTCTTTACTTTCTGTGGGTGATGCAGTGCAGCACAAAAACTCACAGGTCAACAAAGACATGACAGATAAGACCACATGAAGAATACAGACACTGAAGACAACCCAAAAAGGAGAAAGAGAAGAACAGAAAGGGCTGCACAGAGACACACAGGGATGATGAAGATGTGTTCAGATGGAAGATGAGGGTGTTAACAGTGTGTGAGTGTTTTAGAAAGCAGACATGACAAACAGATTTGAAGGTGAGGGGACAGGAAGCACATCGGTAAAGTCTGTCATTACTGTCACAGTGTGGACTTTAGACATTTCCATGAAGGGTGGAACATCAGGTTCATATCCATGCTGGAATATTCTGGGATTGGTTCTCAGGCTGAACAGAGGTGTGAGCACTGAAGTGAGCTGGTTGACTTCAGGTCTGTAGGAGGTTCATGAGGGGGTCCAGATGGAGGGGGGTCTATTGCAGAGCTGTTTGTGGAGCTGCTGAGTTCTCCATAGAGATGAGCTCCATCACTAAATGTCTCCATTGGCTGATGTTTGTCCTCTTGTTTATTTCCAGGTCATGAGGATGGTTTTCTTGGCCATAGTTTTGCTGTGAGGAGTAATTCATGGTTTGATCCAGACAGGTTTGTTATTGATGTGTGGCTGAGTGAACAGAGTGTAGGGGACACAGGGTAAGACAGTCCATGACAGCAGTCAGTGTTTGTGACATCAGTCCAAAGCTGATGAACATGTGCAGTGACAGATAGCAGTGTTTCCCCATAGTGTATTTGGGAGGGCGCCCCGTCCCCCCAACAGACGCGCCCGCCCTGCTTACAGGATTCAGACCGACGAACATTTAAAAAAAATCATATCTATTTTGATCAAAGTTCTTATGACAGAGATTTTTATCAAATAAAAAAGCCAACCAGAGTCTACTGTTAAAGTTTAACATTGTGTCGCTATGGTTTGCTAACATTCAATAAAATGCATTTTTCCTCTCCACTCTGACAAACGCCTCCTCCTCCGCTCCTCTCGCACAACACCGATAAGCCGCGCGGCAACCAAACCGTCTCTCTGCAGGCAGAGTCCCCCCGACATGCAGTCTTTTATTAAGAGGCCGCTGCCACCACGGTCCGAGACGTAGCGGTGATTCAGCGAACGTCAGAGCAGAGGCCACCTAAAAGTGTCTCACAACACTCCCTTCCCTAAAAACAATTCAGTAGAAATGCTTTCCCAAGCGGCGACCGCTTCTGGGTCCTAAAGCCGCTGTCAAAACCGCTTGCTGTCTGCCGCCTGTCCCTCATTGAAATGACTGGCGGCGGCGCGTTGCCGTGCGGCAGTGCGAAGGGGAGTATACACACACACACACACACAAACACACGCATACACACACAGGTGGCGGAGGAAGGAGCGACCATAACGGTAAAAAAAAAAAAAAAAAATTTAAACAAACATTAATGGATGACCAGAAGTTTACCAAACAATCTCCCCAAGCAAAAATCTCAGTGTTTTTAGGCCAGCTGCCCTTACCAAGGAGGGAAGCACAGCTAGCAGTGTAGGAAACTTTCAGCATGTAGTTTCTCCTTATTGTCAGTCACTATAACTTTTTTAAGCATGAATCATCTTCTCTCCACCTGCTGAGCTTACATGGTTACATGAAATGTTACATTTTTCCTGTTTTTTTAATACTTTTTATACTTCATGCAGTGTATTTCAAATATTTTTGAGAATGTTGTAGTTGTATGAAAAAGGGCTCCATTGCCAAAAAAAGTGATCAAAAATCAGTGTCCAATATTTATTGAGATCTAAATGCTCTGTAATTATGATATCACGGAGCATTTTTGACGAACCACGCTCCCTCCAGCACCGGTACCCCCCCCAAAGGCAATGAACCTAGGGGAAACACTGGATAGTGTGAATGTCAGTGTCTGGGCTGTGTGGAGAGCAGTCAGTGCAGGTGTCTGAGCTGAATCCCATTTTAAACACTCTGCTCCCCTTAGGGCTGTAAAGTCCAAGTCGACTGGTCGACTAATTGATCAATGCGTGCTCAGTTGACCAAAATTCTGATTGGTTGACCAAATGTGTCAATTAATTTTTTCCCCAGCAGTTCATTTCATCAGGAGAAACGTATTAAGTGAAATGGGGGTATTTTCTGAGCACCCCCATCATGTCTCAGAACGCCATTTTAATGTATTTATCATTCATTTCAATATTTTTATTTAAGAACATTTCAATATTCTACTCTAATAATCGTTTATTCGTTTTATAGCTGCATGCGCACCTACCGCTGCCCGCGCTTCAGCGGTATCTCTCACCCAGTCTGCGCTGGATTTTAAGCCTCATATAAACACCCAGATGCATAAACGACATCACAGAACGAATTGACAGTTTTATTTCTTAGGATAGGAGGCCCATTGGTGTCGTGGAAGGCCAAGAAAACATTGAAACCTGGATATTCAGTGTCAGCGCGCCTCACAATTACGCATGCACTAACGGCAAATTATGAGGGAGTAAAAAGAGAAAGTTTCTGAGTTAATAGATAAAGATAACAGATGTGTACGTCTCTTCGAATGGAGTAACTGCCCATTTCATTGATGAAGACTAGAAAGCAAAGAGTCTTGTGTTGAGAGAGAAAAAAATAGAAGAGGCGCACACATGGGAAAAACATCGCTGCATGATTTTAAATTGCGATGCCTTCAAAGTTCTGTTGTTGTGAACAACGTGGTTAATATGAAACTCTGTGTGGGAACACTAAAAGAGTCCCATGAATATCCAGGTTCCAATGTTTTTCTGGTTATTCAGTGCCAGCGCGCCAGACAATTACGCATGCACTTACGGCAAAATACGAGGGAGAAAAAAATAGAAAGCTTCCGAGTTAATAGATGAAGATAACAGATGTGTACGTCTCTTCGAAAGGAGTCCTATATGACAGTGACTGCCCATTTCATTGATGAAGACTGGAAAGGAAAGAGTCTTGTTGAGAGAAAGAAAGGAGGGAAAGAGGCGCACACAGGGGAGAAACATGGCGCGGGGGGGGGGGGGGGGGGGGGGGTTGGTTGGTCGATTTTGGTAGACAATTTTCTGTGGTTTAGTCGACCAACAATTTCTTTGGTTGATTACAGCCCGAGCTCCCCTCAGGTGAGTCCTGTGAAGGATCCTGGTCTGGACTGATTGTGGGTTTGCAGTTTTGGACATTGAATAAATGTTTTGGCAGCATCTGTGGGATTGGTTCACAGATTGTGCGAGTGTGTTTGAGCTGAGAGATAATCAGTGGGGATTCACACAAACAAAAAAGCCCCAATAACCAACTGCACCTAAAGAATAAAAGCCCAAAAAACCTGCCACCTCAACTCACAGGATTTGTAAGCTGCTTTAGAGAAAAACAGTCCCAAAGATGATGATAATGAGCAGACTTGGCAACACTGCTTGTGTCTAATGCGTGCTGCTGAGAAGTCAGCATCAGTGTCAGATCTGTCTGTGGGTAAAGTAACGCTCTGCAGCATTAAAAAAGAACTATGTTTCATTACCGCAGTCGTATTGCACTACTTTACCTATTACCCAAAAAGAGTAGTTATCCTAATGTTAGATCATCAGACTGCAGATTCCAGCACAGACACATCTGTTATATCTGCCAAGGACTGTCTTCACCAGTGAGCGTTAGTGCACAGACGTGTGTTGTAACACTGCTGAACAAATCCTGGAGACAACACTGTGGTGTAAACGGCCTTAAACACTTCAGGATGTTTCAGGATCAGAGGACAGCAGCGGCTGATGTGTGTAAATCTGCAGTCTGTGGCTCTGCTCATGCAGATCCTCCTTGATGGAATGAACATTTATAGGTGAGCAGTGCAGCTGAGAAACAGACAGGTGAGCAGGAAAAGAGTGGAAATGTGTCAGGTGAGCACACACAGGAGGGGGAGGGGCCACAGAGCAGACAGGTGAGCAGACAGAAGAGGGTGAAGGGAGCAGAGATGGATGTCTGCGGCCTTCACCTCCTCTGAGGGGCAGATGGAGGTTGTGTGGTGTAAAGTTAAGAACGGGGTTGTTGCACAGCAGTTATAAATGTATGAACTGGTCAGATATTAAACTTCAATGACCATCAGCCTTTCTGGGCGGCCCAAACATTTATCTGCTGTCTGAGGAAAAACTTCAGTCTGGGACATTTAAATATGATCAAAAGACAAGTTATAGTTTTATATCAGTTTATTATATTACAAAAGGTTAAAGGTCAATGATTAAAGAATGAATGAACTCACTTCAGGGACTCCAGTCTGCAGTTTGGACTCTTCAGTCCAGCACACAGAAGCTCCACTCCTGAATCCAGAAGATCGTTCCTGCTCAGGTCCAGCTCTCTCAGATGGGAGGGGTTAGACATCAGAGCTGAGGCCACGACTTTAACGTGAGGCTCTGATAATCTCCAGACAGATAATCTGTAAAGATATTAATATTATATTTCATGTAGTCATTCAGATAATTCAGTTATATTAACACATTGTTTTATTGTCACATTTCATTTCACTGATTTTGCTGATCTAAATTCATCATTGTTAATGATTTACATTCCTCTCCAGTAAACATGCAGTTTACTGAAATACTTATTTTAGCATCTATTTTGGAGATCAAATTCTCATGATATGTCTCCAGTCATCTGTGTCTTTACAAGCAGGCTGATCTTCTCCACTCTGGCATCATGACAACAACAACAGAGCATGCTAGCTGGTGCTAACAAGGTTAGCAATGATATGGCACGTGCCGTCCTGTCACTGTTGTTCTCTCCACATGCACTGAGGTCATCGTTACACCCTGACCTGATATTTCTCTAACATCAACGTGTTTGTCATGTTTCTGTCAAAGTCTTCAGAGAAGTCCCTCCTGGTCCTCCCAGTTAAAATCCTGAAGCTTTAAATGTTTGTGTGTCGAGTATTTGGACCCGGGTGTTGCCGTAGCTGCTGTGAAGCAGCTCTCACTGTAAATGATGTCAAAGCTGTGGTCAGAAGACCTCTGTGAACCGTTTACTGCTGTCGTCCTTCTGTGATGAATTTTGACTGAATATTCAGTGAGGTGAGTCTAGAAAGGTCAATTAATGCTGAAGGAGGTCAAATATTGTCTCCAAAAACAACGTCTGCTGTGTGTGAGTAATAAAACGTTATGGGAGCTCAGATGTCCTGAACAAGAGCTCGAACACTCTGACCCATCCCTATGATCTACATCTTATTCAGACTCAGACTTCAGAACATCTGGACTTACCTGGCCTTTCTGCAGTTCCTCACAGCTGGAATCAGTCTCAGTCGTCCCTGGGCTGATGTTTTGTACTTCTTCAGATCTAACTCATCCAGAACCTCCTCTGATATCTGCAGCATGTGGGCCAGAGCTGAGCAGTGGATCATAGAGAGTTTTGTCCCTGATCTGTTCTCAGACTTCAGGAACTCTTGGATCTCCTGATGGACTGAGAGGTCGTTCACCTCCATCAGACAGTGGAAGATGTTGATGCTTCTGTCAGGAGAGATATTTTTTCTGTTCATCTTCTTCAGGTTGTTGATGACTGTCTGGATCATTTCTGAACTGTTGTCTGTCTGACCCAGCAGATCTCCTAAGAGCCTCTGGTTGGACTGCAGAGTGAGGCCGTGAAGGAAGCGAACAAACAGGTCCAAGTGACCATTTGGACTTCTCAGGGATTTCTCCATGACTTCCTTCAGGAAGACATCCAGAGATGAGTCAGAGCTCTCAGAAATTCTAAAAGACTTCTTGTGATTGTAGCCTTTCAGAAAATCCTCCACCACACTTTTTTTCTTCTTGTTGGTGAAGCAGTTGAACATGTAGACTGCAGCCAGAAACTCCTGAACGCTCAGATGAACAAAGCAGTAGACTGTTTTCTGGAAGATCACACTCTCTCTTTTGAAGATCTCAGTACAAACTCCAGAGTACACTGAGGCCTCTGTGACATCCAGACCACACCGCTCCAGGTCTTCTTTGTAGAACATGATGTTTCCGTTCTCCAGATGCTCAAAGGCCAGCCTCCCCAGCTTCAGAAGAACTTCTCTGTCAGACTCAGTGAGCTCCTGAGGATGTCCCTCAGCATACTTGTTCTTCTTCCTCTTTGTCTGGACCATCAGGAAGTGTGAGTACATGTCAGTCAGGGTCTTGGGCAGCTCTCCTCTCTGCTCCGTGCTCATCATGTGCTCCAGGACTGTGGCGGTGATCCAGCAGAAGACCGGGATCAGACACATGATGTGGAGGCTCCTGGAGGTCTTGATGTGTGAGATGATTCTGCTGCAAAGATCTTCATCAGTGAACCTCCTCCTGAAGTACTCCTCCTTCTGCTCGTCAGTGAAGCCTCGTACTTCTGTGACCCTGTCAACACATGAAGGAGGGATCTGATGGGCTGCTGCAGGTCTAGAGGTGATCCAGATGAGAGCTGAGGGGAGCAGGTCCCCCTTGATGAGGCTTGTTAACAGAACATTTAACGATGACCTCTGTGTGACATCAGACACAGCCTCCTCCTTGTTAAAGTCCAGAGAGAGCCTGCATTCATCCAGGCCGTCAAAGATGAACAACAGTTTACAGACAGCCAGAGTCTCTGCTCTGACCTCCTGCAGTGTTGGATGGAAAACATGGAGCAGCTCCAGAAGACTGTAGGACTCATCTCTGATCAGGTTCAGCTCCCTGAATGACAGCAGAGCCACCAGACTGAGGTCTTGGTTTTCTGAGCCCTCAGCCCAGTCCAGAGTGAACTTCAGCACTGAGAAGGTTTTTCCAACACCAGCCACGCCGTTTGTCAGAACCACTCTGATGGCTTTCTGTTGATCAGCTGAGGCTTCAAAGATTTCATGGCACCTGATTGGAGTCTCATGGAGGGTCTCCATCTTGGAGGCTGTCTCAAGCTGTCTGACCTCATGTTGGCTGTTGACCTCTTCACTCTGTCCCTCTGTGATGTAGAGCTCAGTGTAGATCCTGTTCAGGAGGGTTCTACTTCCTGCTTCATCACTTCCTTCAGTCACATGTTCACATCTTCTCCTCAGACTGATCTTATGATCATCTAGAACCTTCTGCAGACCTTTATCTGACAAACAAGCACAAATATATCAGACTGGTTTAATTAAATGAACTAAATCAAATGTCCCATTTTCCTCATGAATCATTAAGAACACAGAGTAACACAGAGATTCTCCTGAAATAAAGTTGAACTGCTAAGACAGAATAAACTGACAGCAAGAGTCAGGTTAGATTAAAATGTTAGATTTATGGATTAATGACAGGATGATCTCCATTACATGACACTGATGTAGAAAGATGGTGAAGTTCTGTTCCTGCTCACAAAGACATCAGTCTTACCTTCTGCAGTGCTGGACTGACCGCTGATAAGACCTGGATCTGTCAGGACGTCCTGGATCAGAGCCCTGTGGAGGAAGGACAGTGAGACCATGATGAGGGATGTGGATCAGAACTGTAGACCATCAAGACCCAATTTTAGATTTCAAGACCCATATAGTCGTTGTCCATCTATGTGCTAGAAAATACCAGTGAGGACATGTTTGATCGGCTTCATACTTGATTTCTCCTTCAACCTAAAATAATAAAAAAATACTTCTAGGAAAACAGCAGGAGCTTGTTCTTATTCTTCCTCCACACCGTCCATTTAACAGTGAAGCAAAGTCTGATCACAGTGACATACAGACTGTGGTTACATTACAGTAAAACAAAATCATCAGTGTTGACTTAGTTAATAGTTCTTCCACTAAGAAGATGAGAAATGTTTTGATTTCATTAAAATCAAATTACACATTATTAGTTTGATAAAGCATGGTCAAATGTTGGAGGTCAGTAATCATACAAATAAAATAATACTTCAGTAATTTTAATTATTGTATTGCATCATGACTTAGTATAATATATATTTATATCACAAAGTAACAATCAGACCCATAAGGTAATTTTAGGGGCAAAAAACACCTGACTAATAATTAACTCAGTTTTAATTTTAAAAACAAGTTTAGATCATACAGAAAATCCTCTATAAACTATCATACCCAAAGGTCAGGACACCTTTTCACATTTCAGTAATAAAACTGTCAAAAAACATTTTTTTTTGTATTTCTTTCTTGCTTTAGGTGAAATGTAGCTGAATATTGTGTCTAGTGAGAAAATAATATCTTAAATCGATGGAAGGACCCTGAATAAAATCAAATTGAATCAAAATTGAATCATGGCAGACTTTATGATATCAGCAAATGTATTGTTGTCAGAATAGATATTGTATTATATCATCATGAAACTGGTGATTTACACCCCTGTTAAGCAGATTATTGGCAAATAATGTGAGTCAAAACTGTCTCATGTGCCCCCTCTCCTGAGATCACAGCTCTGAATCCAGGTGTGTGGATGACTCAGTAAACATTAATGAGCATCATGAAAAAGCATACATTTGTTTTTCAGCTAGCAGGTTTTCAGCAATGTGAACAAGAAACTGAATTATCTGCTGCAAACGAGTGAGTGAGCGTGACCTTTGACACCATCTCCCACACCATTCTCCTGGTCAGATTTCACACTATGAGCATCACACAGACACTCGTCACCTGGTTTAAATCTTATCTCTCTGTCCAAACTCTGTTCATTCAGCTCAGTTCAATCACTTCCTATCCACTCCCAGTCACCACAGGTGTGCCCCAGGGCTCTGTCCTGGGACCCCTGCTCTTCATCATTTTCATCCTTCCTCTTGACCACATCCTCCATAACACAATATTCAGTTCCACTGCTACCTGACACCCAGCTCCACATCTCCACTGAGCCTGACTGCCTCCTCCCACCTTCCTCCCTCACCAACTGTCTCCTTGAAATAAAGTTCTTCTATTGTCATAGATGGATATTTTCAAAATAACTAAATATGCACCTGGTATTTACAAGATTTGACTCACACCAGTACATTTTCCCCCTAAAAAAAAATTCAATAAAAGCACATTACCAGTACTTGCATGTATTGTATGTACAATACCAGAGGCATGAATCAGTTTTTGGCAAACAAAATAAGCTGATTTTTACATTGCTGTCCTTCTATTGGTTTTTTTAGGGGGAAAAGTACTTGTTGGAGTCAAATCTTGTTCATATTACTCTGCTGTGTTATATTTAGTTATTTTGGGGTAAACTATGAATTTATATACAATACCAGAGGCATGAATCAGTTTTTGGCAAACAAAATAAGCTGATTTTTACATTGTAATGTCTTTTATTGATTTTTTAAGAGGTAAAAAGTACTGGTTGGAGTCAAATCTTGTAAATACTTCGCCCCTGTGTTATATTTAGTTATTTTGGGGTAAACTATCCATCTATGCACAATACCAGAGGCATGAATTAGTTTTTGGCAAGCAAAATAAGCTGATTTTTACTTTTTTTTTTTCATTTTTTCTCATATTCAAACCGTACAAAGCACTGTGTGGGGTCAATTACTCTGTTGAGGGATAATGTAATTTTGGTGCAGAAAAAAGAAGCTCCGTCAGTGACACATATCTTTATTAACGCAAATACGTGCCAGATTAAAATCACTAACTAGTCATTGAACAGCGATATAAGGCAAGTAGACGTACAGTAGGCTATCGAACACAAATAAACATCGTTAGACGATCATAAACAAACTCGTTGTTTGAGCCCGATGAAGCCGCAGAGCCACAGAAGCTGCGCTTTTCCACTATGAAGGCTGTGCGCGCTGGCAGAAATCAGTTTTTGGCATAACACCGGCCTCATCCATCCTCAAGCACGGGTCAAGCCAAGTGCTTCTTCCTCCGTTTCATGGCAGGTGGCATCAAGTGACGTGTCCAAAACATAGGTGCTGCTTGGCCGAAGAGGAGCCGTATGCAGCTGTGCTGTGTATCGGTGCTCGATTGCTCTTCCTGAACTACCCGGATGTGTGTCCCAGTGAATTGAAATTGAATTTTGACAACTGAATTTGAATAGTGAGAACTGAATGTGAAATTATATTGAGTTGAATTTTCATAATCTTACATACATTTTCTAGTTTATTGGATTTCAGTTCCAAACTAATAAATTCAATTTCAAATTATGCTATTCAGATTCAGTTTTACAATGCAATGATTCAAATAAAAAAAATACAAATTCAAATTATGTAATTCAAATTCAACATAAATGATTCAAATTCAGTTTCTGGGGGCACATATTTCAGCCCATAAACACTTTCCTTCACCTCACACATCAGCAACACAACCCTGTCAGTTTACCTCCACCCCTCCCTCACCCCTCACACCATCCACATTCTGGTCCACAGTTCAGTCCTCCTGACTCGACTACAGTGACTCCCTTCTGTTTGTTCTCCCCCAGAAGATCCTCCATAAACTTCAGCTGGTCCAGAACTCAGCAGCTCTCGTCATTTCAAAGTCTCCATCCACTCATCACATCACACCATCCTGCAGCAGCTCCACTGGCCCCCATCACAGACCACATCCAACACAAAATCCTGCTCCACACCTACAGAGCCATCCACAGCCTCGCCCCTCCATACCTCTCTGACCTCATTCACATCTCTGTACCTGCCCAAACCCTCCGATGTTCTTCTTCTGTCCATCTGTCTGTCCCCTCTGCTCACCTCGTCACCATGGGGGGTCAAGCAGACCCCAGTTATGGAACTCTCTCCCCCCTGACCTCCGCAACACAGACTCCTCACCCCTCTTTAAAACCAGACTCAAAACCCATCTGTTCAAACTCTCCTACTCCCTCTGATCTTTTTATGTCTGTTTTAATGCACTTTTTTATTTGTACTCTCTGTAAGGTGACCTTGAGTGTCATGAGAGGAATCTTTAAATCAAATGTATTATTATTATTTTCTCTTTTGCTGTGTCTCAGTCATGACTTGTTCTGATTTGGGCTACACTCCACTCAGTCTCTGACAGATTAAACCTCATCAGGGTCCTCAGCTGGTTACATTTGAATAACTGTCCAGCTATAAGCAGAAGACCATACTACTTTGATTTCATGAAATATCTTGAATTTTATAGGATAAAAAACAAAACCAGAGACAATCTAAGGTAACGTCAAAAAAACAGACATCAGAAATAAAAATAACAGACAAATAATGATCCTCATCTGCACAAACAGCTGTGAAAAGAACATCAAACTTTGTCTGAAGTGTTGGAAAAAATGTAATCTGATTCAAAAATCAGATTACATTTGTTGAAGTTTTTAAATTTGGCTGGATGACGGCTAAGAAAACTGATTACAGCTGTTTGAAGGTTAAAGTTGTTCAACTGTTTTTCCAATTTTTTCTTTTGTATTTTTTTAGGGGTTAAATAAAACTTACAGATTTCTCTCTATTTCATCCCTGCTAAAAGCACTGAATGACTTATCCCAGATTAGTCACGACGGATCCCAGATACCAACCTCAATGAGAAGCCTCAGAAGATTGAAGGACCACACCCACTGGATGGGGAGTGGCAACATTCACTTCGTAAAATCTGGAAAATGTGCCAGGTGATGTCTAAGAGGCCGCAGAACATATTCCCTCCAGGGGAACCCCTCTCAAGCAGCCCAAGATGTGGACACACTCCTGGTAGAGTGAGAGCACACACCTGCTGGCAGGGGGCGGTCTCAAGCCCGATATGAGTGTTGAATGGTATCCACGATCCAGTGAGACAGACGCTGCTTGGAGAGAGCAGAGCCCTTGTTAGGGCCCCAATAACAAGCAAAAAGCTGCTCAGACAAACGAATGCCTGCACAAGTGTTGATATAAAATTTCAGAGCTCTCACTGGGCACAGGAGTTCTGGTTCAGCCTCCATCATCTCCTGATGGACGTTCTTGTCGTGCAAGTCTCATTGGCTGATTAAAATGTGAATTTAACAGCACCTTAATAAAAGACACATTTGGCCATAATGTAACGTCCGTACCATCAGGGTGCAACTTCAGGCATGATGGGCTGATTGACAATGCGTGCAACTCACTGACACGTTTTGCCCAGGTAATGGCCAACAAGAACAAAGTCTTATGTGATATCCACTGTGGTTCTGCTTTGTCCAGAGGCTTAAAGGGAGGTTGACACAATGCATCCAACGCTAAGTGCAGGTCCCATGGATTAAAGTGAAAAAAAATCATTTGACTGAAAATTATTTTTTGTGTTGGTGGTGGTGGTAGCAGGGGGTCGGGGGCTGCATTACCTCCAAAGCCCCTACTTGTTATAAATTTTCATAATGTAACAATAGACCTTGCTATTGTCATCAATTGGATATAAATCACAAAACTTCAATTTTTTAGTATTTCAGTTACAATGGTTTAATAACAATAGTGCATCTCCACTTATTTTTTACTGATTTGTCAATTACTGACACGCCGGTGCCCTCCTCTAACAGTAGTGCATCCATGTTTGCAAAACCGGAAAGCGCACTGACGCAGATGATGCAAACTGAAGTGGCTTAGCGTAGGCTTACGCCCTCTAAAATAGGGCCTTACAGACTATTTAATCTCAGCCTCTCCTCAATACTGCTGCCGATTATTGCTTAACTGCTCCAATCTGCTAGACCAGGGGTCGGTAAACTTTTGTATGAAAAGAGCCATTTTGCCCTCTATTCCACCGTGGAGAAGTCGTGTGGAGCTGCAGGTGCAGCGGTGATGCGAGTAAACTTCAGGGGGGCGGGGGCGGGGGGAGTGAGCCAACATCACAGAAGGGGTATTTACGCACCTGCCGATCGTCACAGCGGGCTTTACGCGCCGTTACGCTGCAAAGAACCGGCACCCGCAGGCTCGTACCGTAAGCACGGATAATAAAAAATGAAGACAACGTGCCGATCCCTCCGCCACATCACAGGCATGGAGCAACACCGAGCGAAAGAGCCGCATCCGGCTCCGGAACCGCGGACTGCAGGGAGCCGCAACAAGTAGGCTTAAGAGCCGCATGCGGCTCCGGAGTTTAGACAGCAAATGAGGCTCCTCTTGGTCCTCCATTAAAGTCAGTTAATATCACATATAGTGACAGCTCCTTGCCTCCCCCCCCCCCCCCTCCCCACACACACACACACACACACAAACTTTCTCCGCTCGGTTGACGGAAATCTGTCGCAGCGACGGAGAACTTTAATCCATGAGGTCCCATGCCGAGGCATGTGAAGCTATTTGGGGGTGAAGCCTCAGAGCCCTTTAAGAAATAATGACACCAGGTTGTGGTTCCCCACTGTGCCATTGTCAACTCTTGCATGCAGCGTTGATAATGCTGCCTCATACACCTTCAGAGTGGATGGAGTTCCACCTTCATCTAAGAGGGACTAAAGGAACTCCAGAACCTTGGGAGCTGGGCAAAGCACTGAGTCCTCCCCGTGGTTGTTGCACCATTTTACAAACTATTTCCTCCTATTGTCATATTGCAGTTGTGTTGATGGTGCCCTGCATTCAGAGTGGTCCGCCTGACAGGTCCACACAGCCGTTCAGCAGTGGTTCGGACCTTTCACCAGCCACACACACAAGCATAGGCGGTGAGGATTGAGGTGTCAAACCACTTTGTTAGGACAAGAGATCTTTCCTGTCAGGGAGACACCATGAGCTTGCTTAGTGGGGGGGAACCATGTTCGAGTTGGCCAGAAGGGGACCACCAGCAACAGCATTTGGTCCTCCTGAAGGGACTCTCTGGATTATTGGCCAAATCAAGGGAAGTGGTGGGAAAGCATAAAGAGGGCCCTCTGGCCAAGGGTGCGCTGGCGCATCTTGGCCAAGAGGGCTGGTGGTTTCTCTTAGGGAGAACCAAAGGGGACAGTGGGTCGATTCCTCTGAGGCAAAGAGATCAACGCACCCTGCCAAAAAGACCCCAAATTGTGTGTACCACCTTCAGGTGGAGGCGCCACTCTCCAGGTGTCATTGGGCGAGAGGTGGGGTACACCCTGAACCGGTCGGCAGACAATTGCAGGGCAACGCAGAGAGACAGACAACCATTCACACTCACACTCATACTTAAGGGCAATTAAGAGTTACCAATTGGCCTAATGAGCATGTTTTTGGTCTGTGGGAGGAAACCGGAGTGCCCAGAGAGAACCCACGCATGCATAGGAACTTTCTTTCTGGGGTAGACGTAGCAAGCGGCTCAGCATTCTCCTGTGGTTCATTTGGGTGTCTGGATTGGGGAGTGTTTGTTTTCAGCTTATCGCAGTTCATTTGATGACACTTACATTGTATGCAAGTTACATTGTTGCATGAAATTAAAGATAAAAAAAAAAAAAAACTTTTCAAATCTTCAACAGTTGTCAGTCTCTTTGTAATATTTTTTTGTTGAAAAAAAAAAGTTCCTCAAACAGCCTTTAATGATCATGATTATACTGAAATCTTGCAGTGGTCATTCCCTGCTAACAGAATGTCATTCCGGGTAATGATGACACAGGCAGGTATTTAACCAAGATTTTTAGATAATACTACTCAGTTGTGTTTTTTGGACTTGAAGATACAATAACAACCCTTTTTTATTCACTGTGAACCATTTTAAGACATTTTTCATCCTTTTTGCATTTTGGTGTGAAATATTGTATGATCGACAGCAACAAATGAAGCCATTTCACTAAATATGTCCAAATATAATACAAAAATTGTGATGAAAATGTCTTTTTCTGAGTAGTAATTGTTTATTGAGCTCTAATTATAGCTATCTATCAACTTTTAAATGTCAACAATGATTGACAATTTAATTAATTTTCATATTCATTCCTGTTATCCAGGAAGGACATTTTCCAGGGGAAAAATTATGGTTTTCCCTGAAAAATGTTAATTCCATTCTTAAAATTAATCCCTGTTGTTAATTTGTATTCAGAACACTCTAATGAAGATAGAAAGTTTCTAAATGTCAAGTCAGTCAAGTCAAGTCAAAGTTTATTTATAGAGCACATTTAAAAACAACCTCGGTTGACCAAAGTGCTGTACAGGGGTACAAAATAATCTCTCATACACTTTATATTAAAAACCCAGTAATGATAATAAAACAGTAAAACAAATTAAAATGAGCCAAACATTAAATATGCATAAAAACAGAAATAAAATAAGGATAAAAACAATAAAAGTAGAGTAAAAGAGAGGAAAGGGGATCAAATATAAGGGATAAAAGATGCAAAGATAAAAAGAAAGAGATTAAAGAGATAAAAAACCAAGATTACTCGTTTAGTTGGGATTGAACGCCAAAGAATAGAGATGGGTTTTTAGTAGTGTTTTAAAGTGCTCAGTTGACTGTGCAGCTCTAACCTGGACAGGTAGGCTGTTCCACAGCTTTGGTGCCGCCACCGCAAAGGCTCTGTCCCCCTGAGTGGAGAGCCTGGACCAAGGCACTGCCAGGAGCAACTGGTTAGATGACCTAAGTGCCCTGGTAGTCATATAAGGCTTTAACAATTCAGTTAAATAAGGTGGAGCCAGACCATTCAAGCACTTAAAAACAATCAATAAAACTTTAAAATGAACTCTAAAATCAACAGGCAGCCGGTGCAAAGACACAAGGACAGGTGTAATGGGCATTTTAAGCCAATTTGATTTTTTTCATTTTTGAAATCCTTATTCGTCTTATGGAAGTAGGCATCTGCCAGATCGACAGACTTGGACCATTTCCCCTGGGTCGCAGTTGGTAGGACATCAACCGTAGTCAGCATGTTGAATGGTAACACCTTCAAATACTGATTGAGCCCCCTCAGGTCCAGTATTGGGCGATATCCGCCAGTCTTTTTTGGTAAGAGAAAATATGTTGAGTAGAAGCGGTTCTCTATTTCACAGATAAATAATTTATTAACTACATGACAGAAGTCTGGCAAGGTGAAATGGTCTTTATGTGTTATTAAACTGGACAGACATTAGCTGGGGAAGGAGGCGCAAACGCTGTCGTCACCCGCAAAGGCTGCAATATAGAAAGCAAAAGACACAACCAGTATACTGGTAAGCTGGGGGAAGAGGGCGCGAACACCATCTAACTAGCTAATGCGAGGCTAACCAGGCTAACATCAGAACAAGCGGACACAGAAAGAAGACACGTCCACCACCCCGCAGGGTTTACAGGTCCCAATATGAAAAAACAATCAAAAAACAGATAGGTATTAGGACGAAAACGCTGTTGTCACCATTTTACTAATAAACTGAAATATTGCACAGACGCTGTCTACCAAAAATCTATCAAAATCACAACTTAGGTATACAGGCCATCAATCATAACCTTGCATAGCAGATGGGGATCTGCCTGATTCAGTTCCTGAAGTCCTTCAGATCCCCATCTTGTAGCGCACCGTAGTCCAGTGGATTCACGCGGCTAAAATTTCAACGACCCAATCAGGGAACAGAGGCGGGAGCTGCGGGAAGAGCGGAAGTGACGAGAAGGCGTGACGTCAGCAGACGGCTACCCGATGCGCATGCGCGAAAACTGCGTCACTTCCTATCGAACGTGATGTGTATAAAAAAAAAAAGATATTGATATATACGCGATGGATTCAGTCATAGAAATACGTACGGATCGGGTAGTGACTCCTGTCATAGATACTAAGTAAAACTTGGCGAAATCTGCCCTCCTCAGAAGTTTATTTTTAGTGTAAGAGGATAGTATAAGGCTGTTAGCTGTTAGCAGCTAAGTTAGCGGCTAACGGCTAACTTTAGCCGCTACGCACATAAGCTCCATCATATCGGGGCTTGATGTTGATTGGCCTGTGGTGAGTGTGTCAATCAGAACGGCCGTCCAATCGCCAGCGACTTATTGTTTTGAAGGTCCCGCCTCTGAAAGCTAATCAGAAGAGCGGCTACCCAGATGGACTTGTGAAATATTTCCATGGCGGACATATGAAACTGTCCATCTGGCATGTCAGGTTACATCAATCAAGCTCATTCAATAAATAATTAAATTCAATAACTTTACCTTATGTAGGGCGAGTTCGGAGAAACTTTCGACCACAAAGAGAAACAAAGAGTGACACCACAGGGGCGTTAACAAACCTCCTGAACAAAATGCAAGAAAAGAGACTGCAGTCTAGGGCTGTAATCAACCAAAGAAATCGTTGGTCGACTAAAACACGTGCTTCTCCCCTGTGCGCGCCTCTTTCCCTCCTTTCTTTCTCTCAACCCAAGACTCTTTGCTTTCCAGTCTTTATCAATAACATGGGCAGTCACTGTCATATAGGACTCCATTCGAAGAGACATACACATCTGTTATCTTTATCTGTTAACTTGGAAGCTTTCTCTTTTTTTCTCCCTCGTATTTTGCCATTAGTGCATGCGTAATTGTGAGGCGCACTGGCTCTGAATATCCAGAAAAACATTTGAACCTTGAAATTCATTGGACTCTTTTAGTGTTCCCACACAGAGTTTCATATTAACCACATTGTGCACTACAACAGACACTTTTCCGGCTGGAACTTTGAAGGCATCGCCAACTTCATAGTCGCGCAGCGATGTTCTTCCTGTGTGCGCACCTCCTTTCTTTCTCTCGACATAAGACTCTTTCCTTTCCAGTCTTCATCAATGAAATGGGCAGTCACTGTCATATAGGGGTCCATTTGAAGAGACGTACACATCTGTTATCTTTATCTATTAACTCGGAAACTTTCTCTTTTTCCTCCCTCATATTTTGCCGTGAGGGCGTGCGTAATTGTCTGGCGCGCTGGCACTGAATATCCAGGTTCCAGTGTTTTTCTTGGCCTTCCACGACACCAATGGGCCTCATACCCTCAGAAATAAAATAGTCAATTCCTTCTGTGATGTAGTTCTTGCATTTGGGTGTTTATATGAGGCATAAAATCCAGCGTGAGGGTGAGGGATCCTGCTGCTGCAGTGCAGGCAGAGCGCATGCAGTTATAAAACAAATACGCGATTATTAGACTAGAATATT
Source organism: Scarus forsteni (assembly GCA_036419115.1). NCBI lineage: Eukaryota > Metazoa > Chordata > Actinopteri > Labriformes > Labridae > Scarus > Scarus forsteni. The sequence goes on along the minus strand of JAZDUH010000223.1, from coordinate 3,347,743 downwards.
TAAATGCTCTTAAATAAAAATATTGAAATGAATGATAAATACATTAAAATGGTGTTCTGAGACATGATGGGGGTGCTCAGAAAATACCCCCATTTCACTTGATACGTTTCTCCTGATGAAATGAACTGCTGGGGAAAAAATTAATTGACATATTTGGTCGACCAATCAGAATTTTGGTCGACTGAGCACGCATCGACCGATTAGTCGACCAGTCGACTTGGACTTTACAGCTCTACTGCAGTCGCAGCCTTTGAAGGGCGAGTCTGCTGCTCTGACCAACATGGTCACAAGGCTTCTAGCAAGGGTTTATGAATACGTATAGGTTATTCCTTTTTCCTCAATGAAGCTGTGTCCAGCAGCATGTGACTGGCACATGAGAAGAAAATAGGAAATGAACCTCTGGCTACACCGGAACTTTTTACCATTCTCAGGTCGGCCAGGGGTCACAGGTGCCAGCACAGGGGCAATCTGTCGGTCAGGAGGGATAAGATAGAACCTCCTCCTCGAATGACCCCTCACTGTCTTAAAAACTGCCTCAAGCAGCTCAGAAACAGAAAGATTTTATTAAGAAAAAAATAAACATTAAAAAGTAATAATTGCCAAAACCAAACTGAATCAAAACAGTGATCAGTAAACCTGAGGTCCAAACTGAAGCGAGGGCTGAGTGTGTTTCTATGTCCTCATGGATGGACAGATTTGTCTGTGTTTGAGCTTATTTAGGGTCATAAATTTGACTTTGTTGCATCATCAGTCAGACATCATGAAGCTCTGGACCTTTGGATGAGAGACATTTACTGAACCTGGTCTATGTCATCACCCTGCTTCATGGAAAATATGGAGAACTTCAGATCCCTCCTCTGAGACACAAACTGTCTATCAGACTCTGATGGACTGCATCTCAAAGCTCCACAGTTTCATCCTTGCTCCCTCCACTTGAGTCGTTCACTTGCGTCTTAGTCCCGCCCACCAGAGATGCATGCCAACGACGCGAGGAAATGAAGAGAGGAGCGAGGAAAGAGGAGATTAATTTTAAGAGAAATGAGAAGTCTTCTCCTCCGGAGTGTCACATGAAGCGACGTCTTTTAATGATGATGGTGTCACAGCTGGATATGCTGTTCCCGCGCCACAGGAGGAACTGAATAAAGGATGTGAACTCCAGGGCGTCGTACATTCATATTCACTTTTACACTAATGTAACATGAATATGTAAATGAATGATAAAGAAAACTGTCACGTCTTTCCAGGCCCAGAATGATAGGAGTTTTAAATTGTTATATTGCGGCCACTTTGTGTTCATAAATAAAGATTTTATTCTGCTATAAGCACTTAAACCCCCCTCTCTGTACATTTATATAGAAAAATGTAAAGGCCTGAGACAACAATGTACAATTCACTACTTTCTGTCCTTATTTTAGCCTGGTTGGATCACAAACGTCATGAAATACGCTTTTGTTAATTTGCATTGTAATCTGCCTGACCCTGGGGTCTGTTGAGGGCTGATATGTGTCAATGAGCATCTCTGTCACCCACTGACTTTTTTAAAATGTATTATTGTCCATGTTTGCTGTTTGTAAATGTATGTATGGTCTGGGTAGACTGCAAAACTGAATTGCTCTTTGGGAAAAATAAAGTTATCTAATTCAATCGAATGTAAAATGTATTTTCCTGCACAGACCTGTCTACTGTAGCAGCCTTAAAGTTACAGACACAAACACAAACAACACAGATAAATCAGGACAGACAACAAATGGAAAACCTGAAAGAACTGCCCAATGATAGTGTTCAATATTTTCTGACATCGATATGTCCAGCATAGATTTATTTTAATGATGAGTCGAATATTTCTTTGCACAGTGAAGAAAATCAAACAACAGAGATGTAAAAGGCACTACTGAAATTATGTAACTGCTCACATTTTGAGGAAACATTAGGCCTACACATCGACTGCTTTGTGTGAAATGTGGATACAGCTTCTCTTGCACCAAGATGTTTAAGTTTCACACATGTGGGCAGTTGACGCTTTATAGTTGGCAGTTGATACGTCACAAGGGGGCGTGTCTGTCAGTGAAAAGACAGTGAAGCCTGCACTTGTGTTTTCTCGATCATCCCTCCTCCAGATCAGTCCCCTCTCTCCTCTCTCCTCCAAGTGCATTTGTGCTTTGGAGCTACCTCCGATATAGCTGCTCGGAAAGAACTTCCAGTGTCGCGGAGAGAGGAGAGAGGAGAGAGGAGAGAGGAGAGAGGAGAGGGTAGACTGCATTTTGGCACTCTCTACACTCTTTCAGTCCATGCACTCATGGACTGAAAGAGTGTAGAGATCTGAGGTCTAAAAAGAGGTGTCAGAAATATCCTCTAAATATTCTGGTGCAGTGAAAACTCCTGATCTTTGAACATTAAGTTCAGGATCTTAACAGTCTGCTGGTTTAAAGAAGTTCTCTTACCGTGAATCTAAGGGTCCTGGTTCATTACAGAAGAACGGATTTTCATCTTTAGACCAGTCACTCTTCACAGAGAGAGCACTGCACAGGGGGAACTTTGGTCCTGGTCCTGGTTCATTACAGAAGAACGGATTTTCATCTTTAGACCAGTCACTATTTACAGAGAGAGCACTGGACAGGGGGAACTTTGGTCCTGGTCCTGGTTCATTACAGAAGAACGGATTTTCATCTTTAGACCAGTCACTCTTCATAGAAAGAGCACTGGAAAGGGGGAACTTTGGTCCTGGTCCTGGTTCATTACAGATGAACGGATTTTCTTCTCTAGTCCGGTCACTCTTCACAGAGACAGCACTGGACAGGTTGGACTTTGGTCCTGGATCATTATTGAAGAGTGGGTGTGTGTGCGTAGACCAGTCACTTTTCATAGGGTGAGCACTGGACAGGGGGAACTTTGGTCCTGGTCCTGGTTCATTACTGAAGAACGGGTTTTCATCTTTAGACCAGTCACTCTTCATAGAAAGAGCACTGGACAGGTGGGACTTTGGTCCTGGATTATTGTTGAAGACTGGGTGTGTGTGCGTAGACCAGTCACTTTTCATAGGGAGAATACTTGATAGGTGGGAATTTGGTTCTGGGTCATTTTTGAAGAGTGGGTGGGTGTGCGTAGACCAGTCACTTTTCATAAGGAGAGCACAATACAGGAGGGGCTTTGGACAAAGTCCTGGTTCACGACTGAAAGGTAGGTGTGTGTGCGTAGACCAGTCACTATTAATAGGGAGACCACAGGACAGGTTTGTCTTTGGTCCTGCATCATTTTTGAAGAGTGGGTGTGTGTGCGTAGACCAGTCACTATTCATAGAGAGAGCACTGGACAGGGGGGACTTTGGTCCTGGTCCTGGCCCATGACTGAAGTCCAGATTGAAGGCTGCAGACCAGTCCCTCTTCCTAGAGACACCTCTGGACTGGGAGGACTTTGCTCCATCCTTCTTGTTGCAGTCTTGATCCTCCATCTTGTGGTTCTGAGGTCCAGAGGACAGTATCTGAGGTGCATGCAGGTAAAGCAGCCTGTGGACAGAGAAGAGGAGCAGATGAGACTCTAACAGAGGAATGTTCTGGATGGAGAAGGTCAAAGGTCACATCTCAGCTCCTCAGGTCAGACTGAACTTCTGACAGTTTGTTCTGACTCTGGTCTGTGTGTAGAACTGAAGAGGATTTTAGAGGCATCACTTCTTCCTTCTTGTTCATTTCTACAATCCTTCCCTTAATAAAGAGAAGAAGAAGTCTTGAACCATAAACTGTTGAATTTTTGGAGCTGGATTGTTAAAATGATCTGAAGAATGACTCGGCCTGTAATAAATACAAATCTCTCAGATGAAGAACTCACTAAGGCTGCACAGCTCTTGTTAAATGTTGCTGATGATCATTTTCTCTGTGGGACATGAGATCATAATTCTCTGACAGGATTCTTATAAAATGAATAATTAAAAAAATAAAATAAAATCAGCTGCTGTCTGATCTGTCAGGGTCCAGCTCTTTAATAACAAGAACTGAAGAGCTGGACTCAGACGTTCAGTCTCCTCCACACACAGCCTCTCATCTTAACTTTATTTCTAAAACACTTCAGTAGATAATAGTGATGCTCTGATCAGGCTTCTTTAAGGACAATATTGATCAATAATGTTCATGAGATCTGCTGATACCTTTACTGATCATTTTACTTGTTTTGTTTAAAAAGGTTTTGAGTGTTTGTTTAACAAAGAAGAAGAAAAAGATCTCATGAAGCAGGAAAGCGTCCTGCAGTCAGGACATCTGAATTAAACAGACTAATGACTCTTTCTTTGAATATTTCTGTTTATGAGAACTAAATAATTTATTGACAAAAATGAAAAAGTTAATATTTTATTAAACAAGAAAAAGACTGCAAATAAAAGAATAAAACAAAGACATTTATAAATATAATATTATCTGATGATCTTTTCTCCTGTTGGTCTCAGAGTGAATTTCAGCTCCGACTTCATCAGTGATTCAGATTTTTGACTTAAAGGGATAGTTCAGTATTTCAGAAGCAGGTTTGTATGAAACACACCTCATCTCCACCTCAGTCAGTAAACAAAAAGAAGATGACCAGTGACTTTATTTATCTGTTCTGTTTCTTTTACATTTTCCTTTTTAATGTCTTCACACTCTGAGTCGGTGCTCCTCCTGTTGCTCCTCCTGCTCCTCCTCTTAAATAAACTCTGGCAGAATCCAAAATGTTGTTTTCAGTCTGTAGGGGTCTGTGTTATTATTTTTCAATGGGAGTTCTTGTTGGCAGAGAAAATCCCCTTTGTTCCTGGTATGATACTTCCCTGTTTGCGGCTGGTTCTTCGTCACAGACTCTCACAGACTGTCTCACTGAGGGAGAGGAGAGAACTTTCTACTGCATCTAATGGACTTTGTGGCCAAATGGAGCTCATACAACCCCACTTCAAAAATACTGAACTATCCCTTTAAAGGACTGAGTATGTTAGGAGCATGTTAAGCTGGTGATCTCGTCATATTTTGGTAATCATCATATGGATCAGATCCTCTGCTCCCATCTCCTCATGGATAAAAGTAAAGATTAATGTGAACCAGACAAACAACGTGAGCCGACTGACTGCTGCCCAACACTCCTCTCTACAGTCTGGGAGCAAATAACTTTTAAAATATAACTTTTAACTTTTTAGACACGTTGATTTTTAGTTCCTGTCTATGCCCCAAATGTTAAATAACAGTTTTAATTTGTTTTTGAGGGAGAAGTAAGAATAAAGTTTGGACCCATATCATAAATGAAACAGGAAGTCAGCCATTTTGAACTGTTTGGATAGAGTCTGATTTCAAAAGGCTCGCTCATTAAAAAGCATAAATTCAAAAACTGTTTGAAAAGCCTTGAAACTCCCAGCTGATGAAAGAGTGGTTGTTGTTAGGCCTGTAACAATAATACGATAATCAATAAATCAATGTGTGTATGTGCATGTGTGTTTGTTTGGGGGGGGGGGGGGGGGCTCGCGCTACACACAGAGAGCTGTGTTCCTTAGCCTAAAGCCACAGCCCCAAGTGTGGGAATATTTTGGTTTTATACAAAATAAACAAGGTGTGAGCTCATGAACACTGACGAGCCGATATGTCATATTTGTTTGAAAGTAGTGATGACAAAGAAGGGGAGGTGCAGTGGAGCCTTCGTCCTGACAGTCAGCGCTTACTGAGGCGTTTGGTCTGCAAAGTAAATATAAACAAGACAGAGCAAAGTGGTGCACTCACAGACTGTGTTGTTCACTACATTGCAAAAGAAATGCAGCCCTTCAATACGGTTGAACAATCAGCAGTTCAGGAAATGTTACAAAAGTTTCAGACAGTACAAATTGACAAACAACTCCTGAACTGTATTAACTCAATTTTATTTATTGCCTTCTTTGTTGTGCGTGTTTTTATTGTAGTTTATTTCTTCTTTTTCATTACAGAGACAGGGTCGTTTTTTTGTTGTTTTGATTATAATAATGATTTATTTACATGTGGTTTTTCCCAAAAAGAGAGTCCATTTCATTTTCATTGTTTTTTTTTTCTTTTTTTGGTTGGTTTAATTTATTTTATTGTTTAATTTGTTTTATTTAAAAGCTTCTAACCTTCTAATTACAGTTAAATACCGTAAGAAATTAAAGTTCATTGCTTTTGACATGGTGTACTCACTTTATTACCTCCGCCAAGGTTATGTTTTCGGGAGAGTTTGTCCGTCTGTGTACAAAATAACTCAAAAAGTTAAGGATGGATATTGATGAAATTCTCAGGAAATGTTCCTCATGGGAAAAGGAAGAAGTGATTCAATTTTGGTGTTGATCTGGATCAGCGTCTGGCCGCCATGACGAAAATTGTGATTTCTGTGAATAACTACTGAACTAAAATAGATGTCACTATGAATCCAGTTGCTAATGGTATGTTTTCATGGCAAAGAAATCTAAATATTTACATGAAATAAATAGAGGACTAATATTTATGGTATAAATCACAATATGGGAGAGGACTGCGGTGCTGGCGGAGGTCTATGTGCTTTTCTAGTTTATGTTATTAAATAAGTAAGAAAGTCGTGTTCTTGGTGTATTTAATAGTAATAAAATAATAATATGAAGTATGGCTAACAATGTAATTAACCCTCAGGTCTCCATGTGTTTTTCTGAGACAAAGGGGAGATATTTAGAACTAACTGACAATAACTTTCACTCTGTTTAAGGGAGTGAAACAGCTTTTGGTGAGGAAACTTGATTCTACATAAATTTTGAAACTGATTTTAAAACTTTTACAAGGTCAAACATACACTGTGGGCAAATTTAATATAATTTAATTCTGTTTTGGTTATTTAAAAGCCACAGACTTTAGCCTCGGTAAAATCATAACAGATCTTTATTTTTTTTAACCATTTTCCCCTTCGTCTTCATCAAGCTCAGTCCTGATCAGAACGATGTTTTATTTTACACTAAAACTGATTTTAACCCTTTCAATGCCAGTTTCAAAGGTTGTTTCACTGCAGTGTCATGATGTAAAAACATTTTACTATGGGAGTCAATGGGGAATAAAACTTAAAATGTGATGCTGCAAATAAATGCAGCAGAGCTGTTTTTACTTTACTTTGATTTTACTACAGCAATTTTCTCCAGGGGGGGCAAAAACTCTGAAATAGATACCAGGGTCAAACAAATTTAAGGCTTTTAAAGACCTTTTTAAGACCCTTTTGAGTGAAATTTAAGATCTACATAAAGTAAGAGAGAAAGTAAGGAAAATTACAGACACACAACTGCTTTCAAACTAACCAAATTTATTTACACAGAACAGCCAATAAACAATCAAGAACAAATTTTATTTATGTAATGGAGTGAGTGAGTGTCATGGTTATTAAACTTTATAAAATTAAATTAGGTTTTACTTTAAGTTTCTCATATTTATTTCTGTTTAATGTAATTAGTTAATTTAACAAGTATATAAATCAAAAAAGGGGCAATAATGGGAGCATTAAATTTAGATACATAATTTAAGACCAGAAGAAATAAAATTCAGGACCTAGATTAACAAAAATTGACAGATTTAAGCTTTGCATGGCCTAAAACTGAGATTATAAAATTTAAGATTCTGTAAAATCTTTGCATGGCCTAAAATGTTGTAACAAACCAATGGATGCATGAATTTAATACAGTATGGAGATGGTTAGGAGTCAGCTGACTGAATTTTATGATGAATGATAGAATATTCGGAGGCTGTCTGTCATTATGATGGAGTGGAAAAAGAGTTTTCAAAACCAGAACAGGACTGAAGGATGTGTTTTAATGTAGTACCCCAAAGTGAAGTGTAGAAATTATAAATCCAACAAACAGATTCTAAGGTCCTCCCTCACATGATGAACCCAAAGTCACTGTCACCGCTCCTGATGCTGCTCCACCTGACTTCCTAAAGTCTGTTCATGGTGATTTTCTTTAGTCTTTATATTCAGTTTCCCACAAACAGAGCCAGGCCATCAGCAGAGACAGAGGCAGCTGTCCCCATAGACATAAGAAAGAGTAGACGCCTCATTGACCACTACGTCCTATTGGTGCTGCTGAGCCGTCGGGCCGCCATCTTGGTCCGGTCAGCTGCTTCATTCAGTGAAATGTATTTGCCTGGCAAACTGATGTGTCAGCGCATTTAATCCATCATAATTTCATATATACTAAACTGATTTTCATGTTTTTTTTCCTCCATGTCATACATGTAGGTATGAAAGGACACATTGTTCGGTGTATTTTCGCTGGCTTGACGGTAATACAGGTTTACTATTTACACTTTATGGTGTGTGGCATATCTGTATGACAGGTGTATACATAGGTATATATATATATATATATATATATATATATATATATATATATATACATATATATACTGTATATATATATATATGTGTGTGTGTGTGTATATATATATATATACATATATATATACATATATATTTATATATCTATATATATGTATATGTATATATCTATATATATGTATATGTATATATATATATATATATATGTATATGTGTATATATATATATATATATATATATATATATATATATATATATATATATATATATATATATAATATATATATATAAAACTACATAAATATTATATATTTTTTGTTGTTTTAGTTTCAAAAGGAAAACATCATTTCCATCACACCACAAAATAATGTTTTTTCAAAAAAATGACTTGCATTATCCGTCTTTTCAAAACATTTAATTAAATGTCATCAATAGATGTACCCATATTTGTTACTGTACTTATTTTAAGTATTAAAAAGATAATATTTTCTCATTATCTAGATGACAAATGCCTTTTTTATGACTTATGGAGTCTTTTAATTGAGTTTTACATGGAACATGCATAAGTTTTCCAAACCTAGGCATTAATTGTAACCATTAATGCATAGTTTTCAAAACTCCCAAACATCATTAATGTAGCTGTGCTATCAGTATGAATTTTGTGTAAAAATATGTGTTGTGAAGGATATGACTGTATGGTGAAAAAAACAGCATGTGTTGGAAATGACGTGTGACACGGATAATTGTTGAACATCAGTCACTTTTATTGTTTTTACATCAAGTGACATTAATTTTGAAATTTCATTTTGTTGTTAATTTTGTTTTTTGTGGATCTGATTTTATCCTTTCTCTATATGCTTGTGATCTCTCTGCTGTGGTCTTGCAGGCCATTTAAAAAACAAATGATATCACATTGAAATATCTATTCTACTCTTGTAGTTTGTGTATTTATAAAGTATGAAATAAAGTATGAAATGTTTTGCATAGTTTAATACAAAACATTTTAAGTGATCTAAGCCTAATAAATGCATTTATATCTTTTCCATCACAATAAATAAAGTGATAGAAATGACAATGTTTAGCATTTTTTCAAAAAAATCTTGTGACAAGTTAGCATGCTAATCTCTGTTTTACAATTAGCATAAAATAAATCTAAAATACACAATATAAACTGATTTTTTTTCATTATTTGTACATTCAAAGGAAACACGAGCTGTCTGGAAATTATGACTAGTAAACCTACTCTTGGTTTAGCAAAACTTTAGCTTGTATTTTTGCCTTTTTCTGTTGCTTCCATGGAGCCAAAACTGCTCTACAGCCATAAGCTCTCCTGTCACATGGCAACTGATGTGGCTGGAAGTACACAGATTATAAAAACAATCTCTGACATTATATTTTGTGGTGTGTGGTGGAAATGACAGTGAACCCTAGGGACGAGTGTTCTTCTTATAAAAAACAAAACAAAAAAATAATATGTCTGACAAGCTAATGATATATTTCATTAAAATAAGGACTTTTGTGTCATTTTTCAATAAAAATCCTGTTAAATCAGAATTATTTTTAATCTTATGAGGGACATAGAGTCCAAATCTGGTCATGGGACATAGGTCATATAGCCAAAAGCACTCATATAAAACCATATTTTATATAGTAAAAAAGTAATTTATCGGTCATATACTTTTTTGTAAGTTCAATTTTGTATCAAGTAAGTGTAGCATGAATGAAAAATGACAATCGTGTTTTGGTTTTTGTTATTTCTGCCTGGGACACAAATTCTTTGATAGTTGGAGAATCACCCATGTATACATATAAGCATATACATACACATATAATTTATATATATATATATATATATATATATATATCACACAAATATAAATATATATGTATATATATGTATAAAGAAGGGTATCTCTCTCATACACTTAGACAAATATGAATGCGAATACATGAAACAGAATAGTAAGCAGAATGTGTACTTCTCAGTTTTAATAAGTTGAAAAATAAAGAAACAATACATGAATACTTCATATTCATATAGGACACATAAAATATTAAGCAATAGGTAGAAGGCATACATTACAAAAAAGGAAATCCTGCATTTATCTAGCTATGTATAGCCTATATATATATATGTGTATATATATATATATATATATATATATATATATATATATATATATATATATATATATTTATATATATATATATATATGTATATATATATACTGTGTGTGTGCATATATATATATATATATATATACATATATATGCATACACACAATATACGTATACATACACATATGTATTTATATATTTATGTACACGTGTTGTGTGGTTTGTAAATTACCTGTCATACAGATATGCCATCAGAAAGTTCTATTACTGTGAAGCTCACTAAAATTACGCTGAACCATGTGTCTTATATCATACCTACATGTATGACATGTGCAGGAAAAATAACACTTGTGAAATCAATTCAGTTTTCATGGAGTTATGATGGATTAAATGCGCTGACACTTCAACGTGCCTGGCAAATAAGTTACTCTGAACGGAGCGGCTGACCGGACCAAGATGGCGGCCGTATTTCTTGCGCCCCGCCTGCCAATGAGGCGTCTGGCCCCTACCAAACACAACAAGCGCAGGCGGTCGGCGGCAAACCCATTCATTGTGTATTTGCTACCGCCGTGCCGCGCGGCAAGGCGGCGGTGCCTGAATTGAAAAATTTTTAATTCAGCCGCAGCGCGCTGTGACGACATCTTGGCGCATCCAATAGGAGAGGCCAGTGCAGAAAAAAAGTGGCCGCGGATACGGAGCTGAACTGTGCGACGAGAGACTGACTGCCTGAAGTTTGTCTGCATTCTTACCAGACTTTGACCAACTCGGGACAACAGGCTCTCAAACTGCTCCTTGGTCAGCCTGAAGTACATTTAGAAGCATTCTGTGAAAATACAGCTCCCGCACGAGCCTGTACTCCCCCAATACCTGTCTCGCCATCAGGATCGGGTGGACCCACATCCTTCTCCTCCCCTCTGCTGATGCTGCTACTCTGGTCCTCCTCCTCAGGAGGATTACAGCTACAGCTTTTTGCTATGTAGTTAAGGTACTACTCATATGCTGCGTTCCATTAACCTCGGAACTGGGAGCTGGGAAATGGGAGTGACATCATCTCCGACTTGTCGGCGTTCCAGTTGAAGTCGGAAAAAAACCGTGCGGATCTACCAGGCTATTGTTAGCTATTGTTAGCACGCCCTGCGTTGTTGTTCACAAATATCACATGAAGAATGTGATTATCACTATGGCAGCATTTTTGTAAATATAAGTCTAACAATACTATGTATACAGCTGATTTAGAGCAACACACACTAGTCAGAAGTGCAAATAAATGGATTTTTAGAGGAGCTAAATAACTGTTCACACTGGGGGCATCCATCTTCGATTGTCAACTTGGGGGTGGCGAGGTTCCCCCGAGTTCCTAGTAGGATATTCCGACCTCGGGGGGCGTTCCAGATGAAATTTCCTACTCGGAAGTGGGAAATTCCGACCTCCGACTACAACTGGAACGCACCAATAGATACAGTCGGCCTACAGAGGAACGCCCACAAAACGCCATATCTGGTTTACACCGAGGGGGAAAACAAACCGTCTTCCACAATGCAGAAGAGTTGTCGTGCGTCCTTGTGCACCTCAAAATAGATAAAAAATCCCTGTCTTAAGTTTTATATCCCACGGAGCAGAAGCACAGAGCCAAGGAGAAGAATGCGGTGGCTTTAAGTGATCCGGTGGGAGATAAGTTTGGTCGCCTGTGGGATCCAAAATCCAACATGTGTAAGTCTGTAGTATTTCATTATAGGTATGACAATGCTGTTTTTATTTACAGTGATATGTTTTTCATAGTTAACGTGGATGTTTAATGAATAGTTTTAATAAAAAATAACGTATTACTGCACTATGCATGCTACCTCATCACGTTACAAAAGCTCAGCAAGTATACAGCCGTATACATACAATCGGCGTTATTAGCATAGCTGTATTTTGCTAATACGGTTGTACTTGCTTAGCTTTTGTAATGAAAAACATATCACTGTAACGTATGTGAAAGCAGCGTTGTCATACCTGTAATGATGGGCTGACTACAGACGTACACATGTTTGGATTTTGGATCCCACACGCGGCCAAACTTATCCTTACGCAGGATCTCATAAAGCAGACTGACAACACGGTCCGAGCTATGGGGAGTCTGGCTGTGTTGAGAAGATGTGCAATCTCTACCTACTGCAAGCTGGTTCTTCAAACACTTGTTCTTACTCATTAGACTACTGCCCAGTAGTTTGGTCAAGTGCATCAAATACTGACTTGGAGAAATAACAGTTGGTAAAATAGAGCTGCACTGAGTAGTGACAGAAGGGCAAACATGAATAAAATGCATTTAGCATTAGGTTGGTTATAGGTGAAAGAAATACTTATCCCCTCTTTGCTTTATTTTTTAGAAACATTTGTACATCACAGGTTCCAAATGTTCTTTATGGTCAATTTAAATACGGTGAGGATATAGTTTTAATGCGAGGCATGTTTCCAGAGGTTGTTTTACTCTACCCCCGAGATTAAGTGTATGATGTTTGACATTGGACATTCCAGTGGTGTAAAGGAACGAAGTAATAGTACTTAGTTACAGTACTTAAGTATGTTTTGGGAGTATCTATACTTTACTTGAGTTTATATGTTTTTTGCAACTTTTACTTCACTACATTAAAAATTAAAAAATGATACTTTTACTTAGTTACATTTCAATTGTCAACTTAGTTACTCGCTACATAATAAAATGTGAATATAGATTACACTTATTTTCACATTTTATTTTGAAGAGGACCTTACAGACTGTTCGTGCTCTTGAGCGAAGCTGAACACACCTCTGCCTGCCTCTGCAGCCTGTGAACGACTGTTTAGCATTGCAGGACTTGTACTCAGCCCACGAAGAGCACGACTGAACCCATGCAATTTTGAAAATCAACTTCTGCTAAAGATGAACCGCAAGTTTGTGGACTTTACGTAAGGGAGGAATGGAGAGAGGGAGTAAGAGGTAAAGGGAGCTGAGGGAGAGAGGAAGAGTTAAACTTAATAAAGCTTGGGAGAGCAAAAACTATTTGTACCTGTTCTCTTTGTTTGTACTTTTACTTTTAATACTTAAGTACATTTAATAGTAGCTACTTTAAGACTTTCACTTAAGTGATTTTTTAATGAGTGACTTTCACTTTTAGTTGAGTATATTTTATATAAGATATCTTTACTTTTACTCAAGTATGGGTTTCAACGACTTTTTACACCACTGGGACATTCACAACAGTCACTGTTTCACATTCAAGGGGAAGAAATGCATATAAATCTATTCTCTGAGGGAGAATAATACATTTATGTGCGTTTTTACGACTTTAAAAATATTTTTAAAATAACATTTCAAAAAGAAGTCTTGTGGCATGTAGAGAATATGACTATTTTGCACAACTGGTTTAACATTGATAAATCACATTGTCAGGTAGAATAATAGAAAAACATGCGTTTCTTCCTTGGTATGTGAAAGCGCAATATCAAACTTATCTCGGTGACAAGTAATGCAGCCCAAAGTACACTTTGAAAAGATCCTCCTATAGGTATCAACATATGGAATAGTCTTCCATTAGGGATCACAAGGTTAACCAATAAAATCGTTTTTAACCCTTTCATGCATGAATTACTAAATAACTTTTTAATTATTTTTATTTTCAAGCAAGTTAAAAATCTTTCATATATGTATACATATATATATATATATATATATATATATATATATATATATATATATATATATGTGTGTATATATATATATATATATATATATATATATATATATATATATATATATATATGTATATATATATATATATATATATATATATATATATATATATATATACAGTCATGGAAAAAATTATTAGACCACCCTTGTTTTCTTCAATTTCTTGTTAATTTTAATGCCTGGCTCAACTAAAGGTACATTTGTTTGGACAATTATAATGATAACAACAAAATAGCTCATGAGAGTTTAATTTAAGAACTAAGAACTATTCATTTTCCATGGTTTTCTTGATAATAACTAAAATTACTTAAATTCTTACATCAATAGCTATGGCATTGTACATAAAAACACTACTTTTAAGCATTCCATGTTTTCTTTTCTGTTTGCTTTAAACACATGATACACACAAGAGTTAATACTTGATTGCATAACCATTGTTTTTGATGACTGCAGCCATGCGTCTTGGCATGCTCTCCACCAGCTTCTGACATTGTTCTGCTGTCACAGCAGCCCATTCCTGTTGGACAAATTCAAACAAATTTTCTTTGTTTTTGGGCTTGTGGTTCTCCATTTTGAGTTTGATGATTTTCCACAGGTTTTCAATTGGATTAAGATCTGGTGATTGAGCAGGCCAAGGCATGGTGCGAATGTTGTGGTTCTCCATCCAGGCTTTAACTGACCTTGCCGTGTGGCAAGGGGCATTATCTTGTTGGAAAATCCAGTCATTGAGGCAGGAAAGAGTTTTCCAGCTGATGGAAGAAGACTGTTTTCAAGGGTAGTCCTGTACATGACCTGGTTCATTCGGCCTTCACACAATTGCATTTGCCCTGTTCCTCAGACTGAAACAACCCCAGATCATGACTGATCCACCCCATGTTTTTACTGTAGGGGCAAGACAGTCTGGGTTGTAAGCTTCTCCAGGCTTCCTCCTAACCAGTAAGTTGGCTGGAGTGGGCATCAATTCAAAATTGGATTCATCACTGAAGAGAACCTTAGCCCAATCATCAACAGTCCAATCCTTGTGGTCTCGAGCAAAGAGTAACCGGGCCTTCCTCTGCCTTTCATTGATGAAGGGCTTCTTGCGTGCTCTGTGTGACTTCAAACCAGCTTCAACAAGTCGGTTTTGAACTGTCCTTGCTGAACAAGTCACATTTCTCGACAGTGCCCACTCATTTTTAAGGTCCCTGGAGGTCTGACGATTCCTGACACAGGAGCGGATGAGTGCACGGTCATCTCGTGGGGTAGAAAGACGTTTCCTGCCACGGCCAGGTAGCAATTTGGTAGTGCCATGTTCAGCTTGTTTTTTTTTGTTGTAATGAACGGCTGTCTTGGAGATCTTCAGTTTTTTCGCTACCTGTCTCTCACTCATGCCAATTTCCAGCAGTGCCAAGATGGCTGCCTTTGTGGCTTCACATAATTCTTTTGTTTTAGGCATTATGTGAGAGCTGACAACTTCTGAGTTGTGCTACGGCTTGAATGTAAGCAGGAAACCACTCTAGGCCTTTGCATGTGCAGTGCTGCTTGTGACATGAAATGGCCTCTTATATACCCTGGGAATCAATTAAGCTTAAGAATGTCAAATAGGACATAAAGTATTATGTGACCAGCTGCATTTTTTGTTGTGTTCATTGTATTATACGTTTAGTGGTACCAGATATTAGAATGAACAAGAAATTGAAGAAAACAAGGGTGGTCTAATAATTTTTTCCATGACTGTATATATATATATATATATATATATATATATATATATATATATATATATATATATATATGTTTTGAGGGAGCTCTGCCCACCACAGTGGATGCCACACATCGTTATAAAACTTAATTTAGTGGAACTTTATAAAGATCCACAAATGTCTTCGACAAACATTAGGAGTTAATATTTTTAAAATGATAAATCTGAAGTATATGTAATAGTGCTGATTAATCCAACTATTCTTTTGTGAATCACACCAAAATTTAAAATAGGAAAAAAAGTGTGAAATCTGAATACAGGCATGATGTCCAGTTTGTCCTTTGCTGGCTTTTTTGGATTTATGATGGAATATCTCAATGTGATAAAAATGTGAAAAGACAATATTTTTATTAAACTTAACGCAAGGGTTTGGGAATTTCCCACCTGGTTGTTGGACATACCTAAAAGGTATAAATTTATTCCAAATATCTGTCTACAGTAGTGGCCAGCATGCATGAAAAGGTTAAGACCTTGAAGAAATATATGTCATAAAGATTATCTTAATAGTATATCCACACAATCACTTAAAGTAACATGCAAAATCTGTAATTATCTTTTAGAAACATTTAAGCCGTAATTATGTTAAAAAATACTGTTTAAAGTGGAATCATTTATTTCTAGAAATGTTTTCCTTGGGCATCTAAGAGCCTGTCACCATGACTGTCAGATTGTTGCTGTTTTAATTGTCTTTTATTTCTTTTTTTAATTATTTTTAGAGTACATAAATTGTCATTGATGTATTTTGTTGGATGTTTTTTTAATATGTGGACCCCAGGAAGAGTAGCTGTTGCTTTGCCAATAGCTAATAGGGATCCCAAAGAAAAGAAAAATAAAGCACCACGTTCTTCTCCTTGGCTCAAATACAGCTATGCTAATATCAGTAGCTTCCCAGATCTACACAGTTAAAAATTATTTCGTGAGCTCTCCTCCTATCTTTACTGTCTAGCAGTGTAATTTTCTATGTATCTTTACTTGTCAACTGGCTGTAATTAATCAATGTATGACATTTTAGCGCTTAGCATATTGCATATTAGATATCAAAATTCGCGAGAGGGGTCTGGCTGCAGACCGGCACTGAGAGGACCCGACGTCACGTTTTTTTTCTCACATGCTCCAGTGTGTTTTTTTCCGGTGAAGAGAGAAGCTGAGTTATAGTCGAGTGACTACTTTTCGTCTTTTTCGAAGAAACAGGAACAGTCTTTATTCCATTACAAACGTTGTCTTTTCCATTATATACTGCTCTGTGTCATAATATTTATTGGAAAGAAATGACTTTTGCACTTTTGGGTGTTTTTCGCGCTGCAATCCAATCCAAAAGTTAGCCTAGTTAGAGCTAGCCTAACGGAGGCTAGCGCTATCTATGCTAACTTTTGGATAGGACATGGATGTTTTATTTAGATATATCTATGAGATAAGCTTGACATGACAGGCTGTCACTGCCTGTGGCATTTAAACATGTATGAAAACACCCAAAGTGATCACTGTAAGCAGACTGCTTAAGTATTAAAAGCAAATTAAGCGCTGTTATCGTAGTTAGGGTAGCAGTGGCTAGGGCTAACTAGGTTAACTTTAGGATTAGACATGGATGTATTATTTAGATATATGTATGAAATAAGTTTGACATGAGAGGGCTTTCACTGTTGTTGGCAGTTAAACGTTCTTCCCAGTGTAATGGCTTTTATTTCTGAAAGGTTTTGAATAAACTTTTGGCCGAAAATCGTGCTTCCGGTATATTAAGCTTTTATTTTGAAAGACTTCAAATCAGCTTCCGGTCCTGTCAGTGCAGGTCTGCAGCCAGAGCATGTGAGAAAAAAAACGTGACGTCGGGTCCTCTCAGTGCAGGGGGTCCTCTCAGTGCAGGTCTGCAAAGCTGGGTCCTGTCAGTGCAGGTCTGCAGCCAGAGCATGTGAGAAAAAAAAACGTGACATCGGGTCCTCTCAGTGCAGGGGGTCCTCTCAGTGCAGGTCTGCAAAGCTGGGTCCTGTCAGTGCAGGTCTGCAGCCAGACTGTCGTGAAATTCGCAGGCTATCAGCGCAGCAGGCAAGGGGAAAGGATTATTTTCCCCCTCAAGATGCCCCGCCCCAACTGTGACGTAACTATGACACGACGCCGACTGTATCTATCTTTTTTTTTTATTTTATTTTTTTATTGCGAAATGTCAACATACAGATACAGTCAGTTAACATATCATTCATATTAACACATATATAACAACATTGAACAAAAGAATTCAATTGAGGGGTCTGCTAAGAAACAGGAATGTATTCAAACTTCTCAAATAATCTCATAGTTTTCATTATTTTTCTATTCTTTATATTTAGTTTTTCAATGGTATTGAGATATACATTTAGATCTGTCATTTTAAATACATGAAAAGAAGGTAGCTTTTTTACCCAAATCATTTTGTGTATAAAATACTTTGCCAAAATAATAATCAGATTAATAATATATATTTCATCAGTAGAAAACTTAGGGTTTTGAAAATAAAATAGTATATCATTCTTTGTGAGTAAAGTTTCCTTTCTGAGCATTCTTGAGAATTCTTGTTGTAAGTGAAACCAAAAAGAAGTGGTGTGGAAACACTCAACAAATACATGTTTTATAGATTCTCCTTCACATTCACAGAAAGTGCATCTGTCATTTAAACCTGGTAGGAACCGACAAATGTTTGCTTTGACAGGATAGTATCTGTGAACCAATTTAAAGAGAAACTCTTTAATTTTATTTGAGAGTACATATCTATGGGGTAACAGAAATATTGTGTTCCATTGTTTTTTGTCCATATATACTGATCTGTATTTACAAGTGGGAGTGGTGACATGTTCCAGATTTTTCCTACTAAATTTATTTGTGCATTTTTTGTCCAATAGATCAACACAATTAATGGAGATTGGGCTGTCAAATACAGGGAGTGTGATATTCTGAATATTTTGAGCTATGGTAATAATATTATACGGGATTGACCTGAGAACCATATCAAACTCTTGCTGGGAGATATCAAAATTAAAAATATTCAGAAATGCCTCATAACTGTATAGTTCGTTATTTTCATTTAAAGGAACACTACACCCAAACAATGATTTGGCCTCATTTTCTACTCACCCTCATGCTGAACAACACTGTGGAGTAGTTTTGGAACATCTAGGATGCAGCCGGAGATCTGGGGGAATCCTCGCTGTCCACTGATACTGATATCATGACTTGAATCTGAGCGAGCGAACAGTGTCATAAAAGTCCACAAAAGTCCACAAAAAATCGGCAATATTCCTCCATACTGCTCGTGCGCTGTAATCCAAGTGTCCTGAAGCGGAGTGCGTCCACCATTTACTCAAATCGTCATCATTTAGCACATGTTTGTAGCCTAAACAGTACTACTTGCATTTCTATGATACACTTACGGTGCCTCACAGAACGTGGCTGATAAACCAAGCGAGCACTCTGCTATAACTAGGAGCGTAGAACAAGAAACAAGAACCCAAGAAATCCCACATTCTGCTGACCCCTCTTTTGTCTGTCCACGGCTCCGTCGCTCACAGCAGAATGTGGGATTTCTTGTTCTACGCTCCTAGTTATTGCAGAGTGCGCGTTCCTTTGGTTTGGCTCCCGTAGGCACCCGTAAGTGTATCATAGAAATGCCTGTTATCAGACCAGTTATCTAAGTATAAAGTTTTCTTTCTATGTGAAATATAAGTATTGTTCCATAAGATACAGTAATGAGGAGAGTAATTATGTTTGTAGAGAAGTTTCCAACATAGTAAGGCTTGCTGATGAAAGTTAGCAAGTTTAACTGGTAGTTTTCCCACTGAGAAAGGACACTTCAAGAGAAAGTTGAGGTCGCCTATTTTCTGAAAAAGATAATTAGGGATTCTGTTCCATAAATTATTTGGATTTTTCAGATATCTTTTAATCCAATTGATTTTATTCATTTGGTTAAAAACTTCAAAAGTGAACACATTTAGTCCTCCTTCAGCCAGAGTGTTGGTGAGAACTGTTTTTTTCACTTTATGGGGTTTATTTTTCCATATAAAATTGTAAAGGACTTTATCTAGTTGAGAGCATGTGGATTTGGAGGCATATAATGAACAAAATGAATAAGAGGCTCTTGACATTCCTTCAGCTTTGCTTAACAACACCCTTCCATATATTGATAAATCTCTTGCCAACCAACATTTAAATTTCTTTTTAATTGCTTCTACAACTGGAGCAAAGTTGTTATGTTCTCTCTCTTTAGAATTATTAATAATATTGATCCCTAAATAAGTTACTGAATTTTTAACTGGAATGGCACAAATTTCAGTTTGATATATCTTTTTTAGGGACAAAATTTCACATTTTTTAAGATTTAAGTTTAAACCTGAAACGTCAGAGAATTTGGAAATGGTGGATAGAGCTACTGAAACTTCATCAGCATTTTTCATAAATATAGTTGTATCATCTGCAAGCTGTGTAATTTTGAGTTCTTTTCCAATAACATCGATTCCTTTAACAGGGCTCTGTGTAATGGAGTAGGGTATAGCTGCAGCCTCGGAGATCGCAGTTTCAGGACCGCAGTTTCAGGACCGCAGTTTCAGGACCCCTGGTTTCTCCAAACAGCGCCACTCACCTGAGGAGGCTGCATTACTTGTACAAAGAGACAACGAGGAGTATGACGACGAGCAACAAACTGAGAAGTGAGTTCTGAGAAAGTTTTATTTGTTTGTCATTAAAAATTAAGTCCTTGGCATGAATTTAACTGGAAAATAAACGTCGGCTTAACAAAGTATGTAATAAATTTGCACAAATTTAGCTTAGTGCAACATTAATAAGTTTATGAGAGGTTGTTGCAACTGTGTTAGCATGTTTAATATAGCGTATTTAGCTAACGCTAACTATTTAATATCGCCATATTGTCCTTTCGGCCAAGACTATTGTTTGATACAACCATTTTATTTAGCTTTTAGACAACTGTCATTTCACAATCAACAGGTAGGATTACTTAAAACTATGCAGCTGGTTGTGGTCACTTACAATTAACCTCACCTGTATAATGCTGACTGTATATTAACATTTGTGTTGTGAAATCAAGGCGTGATTTGGAAAATCCTAATTGTCTGTGACTAATCATATTTCTATAATTAATTATAGTCACCTTAAAATGATGATAAAAACCTCTCTCTTCTCTTTCTTGCAAATGTCAAAAAATCCACCTGCATTGTAACTGATCTGCTTGTAATGTACATTTTTCTTCATTTTTTACTTTTTCCAAATATCCCTCTTTTTACAATACTATATTTAACATTTACGTACAAGCTTTTTGAGGTTTCGGCTCTTAATCAACAATGTTTGTGCCATGAACTTTAATCTTACATAGTTTGCATTTGCTTTTCTAAATTTTCAGCAGTGTATTTAAGTGCATTCCAGCAGTCAGCATTCTCACTGTATTTTCACAGGAAAGACGATTTTCTAGATTTTCTATGAAATTATTGGATTTTTTTTTGGTCTAATTATGTGATCTCTTTCTTTTAAAGATGCATAGAACTATCCAGGAAGGCAGAACATTGCCAGAAATCTCAAGATGCACTACATGCTGCAGACAGTTTCATTGCCCATTCTGTCGCTCAACTGTGTTCCACCTAACGAAGTTAAGCAAAGTGAAAGCTCATTTAGAGAGCCATTTCAACAGAGGTGTTCTCCATGAAGGTAACATTTGAGAACATTGTCACAGGAAATGCAAATTAAGTTACAAAGTGTCTGCATGAAATGGGTATTTGCTAGTGAATACTAATATGAGCTAATTTCTTGCCTGATCATAGCCCATACCAGTAAGCCAACCGATCATTTTACAATATTTTATTTTAAAAATAACTTCATATAACATGTAGTTCATGCAAATCCAAGGATTGGCAGGGCTCTGATGAAGTGAGTAAAGATGGATGACTTAATTTTCCACAGCTCTGAAGAAAGTAACTCTGACATCAGTATTACAATGAAAACAAACACTAACTCTGACTCTTCAAATGCTCATTTATTTGGTCATCCAGAAACTTCACAAACATACCTAAACTTTTATAAGATGTTGCCTCAAAATTGTAATTCAGCCCTTTGACATCATGTTTAAGTTCAACAACAATTTGAGTAGATATTTATCAGCATCAATATTTATCATACACCTTGATTAAAATTGAGTCTGAGACACACTTTTGAATAATATACTAATATAATAATTTATGTTTCAGGGTACACTGTTCACAGATGTGGGTTAAACTCCTGACCACAGTGGCTTACCACTGCATCTACTGCCAGTCAACAGTTTTACGTAAACAGGACTTCATTAATCATCTGTCTCTTTGCAATAAGAACACCTCGGCCATAACTGCAACCATCCCAGCTCCAGCAATCACCACCATTACCACTCCAGTGGCCACCAGCATCCCAGCTCCATCTACCACTACCACCAACTCCACTCCAACAACGACAATCATCTCAGCTACAGTAACCCCCACCATCCCAGCTCCATCTCTATTTGTTCATTGTGTGGATAAAATAAAAATGTAGAGTCACTCTTGTTTCTTGCCTCTTTCTAACCTTTAAAATATCTGGTTGAAATATAGATAGGTCAGTTCTGTGTATCTCACACCAAATCATAACAGAAGTCTGTGTCTACCCTTTAACGTCCTGCTCAACCATTTGGTAGAGCACATTTTGAGTTACTATTTCTTATTGAAAAATGTGTTGAACTTAACTCAACCTGAATGAGCCATCTCTACCACTTGGTTTAAGTGTCTTATGCTAAAAAAGTCCACTAGAGGGCACTGTGTTTTGAAATGGCATGCTTTTTCAGCTTGCCTGCTAACAGGAAGTTAGCAAGAGAAAAATCTCTCCAGACAAGTGGACATGATTTAGTGAGAGTTTCAAAGGTAAGTAAATTTTCTTGACATATTACAGCACCTAAGGTCTTAATTAACAAAATTATGTAACTTGGTAAAAAAAAAAAAGATCTAATAAGGATGAAATAATTTTCTAAAAACATGGTCTACCAAACGGTTGATATGTCACTTTATAGTAAAGGTAGCGAAGTAAGCCAGTGTTGATCAAATTCACTTTTTGCTATGAAATAAAATCTGATAGATTACTTTTTTTGTTGTTAATATGAAAAATTTAATATTATTTCTTCATAGGTATGCCAAAATAATTTTATGAGTATGGTTTCTCCATCCAAAAACTAGCGTTAGCAAATAGGTGATTTGTCACTTTATGGTAAATGTGATTCTAAGAAAATACATTAAAAATTTAATAACTAAAAACGTATATATGAATGTTCACTGTTGTCAATATCATATATTTAATGTACTTAATGTTATTCTTTTAAACTTTTAAATGGCAGGAGAATTGGCGCACTCATTTGCATATCTATTTTTAGATGCTGACGTACTTGTTCTATGGTAGGTCCCAAAGGATAAATTTTTGATCAGAAATTCTATTATTATGATCATTTTTGAGATTTGTTTTCATTCATTTTTCATAATAATGTTTTCTTAAAAATAAATATTGTAAATAACAAACTGACATATTTTGGTATACTAACATATTACTAGAATTAAAAGAGTATGTGGTTTTTAATTATGTTTTTTCTTTCTTTTTGGTTTACAAACAATAGATGGACGCCAAAACTTTCTATGGGGCAAGGCCACGCAATTTTTTGGCACTTATACCTGATAATCCTCAAGACTCTGATGCTGATCTGAGTGAGGATGATGATGACCAAGTTGAGGATCCCGATTATCAGCCCACACAAGCAGAGGAGAATGTGGACACTTCATTTGAATCCATGGATGAGGAGGAGGTTGCCCCTGCAAGGATATCTTCTGCACTGCCACCCCGTAAGAAGTGCAGAAAGGGGAAAAACACCCTAAAAACCGTTTCCTTGGAGGAGCCACAGGACACATCTGACCCAAGTTCACCTTCAGGGTCAAACAAAAACACAAGGAGAATCTGGAAGTACGAAGACATTCAGGAATTCCACGTTCCTGATTCAAGATGTGAACCCCCTGAGGCTGTAAAGACACCCTTCCAGTACTTCAAAATGCTCTTCACTGACAAAATGATTGAACATATTGCTCATCATACCAATCTGTACTCTGCTCAAGAGATGGGGGATCCAATCAAGACCAGCCCTGAAGAGATTGAAGATTTCCTGTCAATACTGCTCCTCATGGGTGTGTTGAACTTCCCAGCCACAGAAGACTACTGGCACCATGACACACGTTTTGCTCTGATAGCTGATATTATGCCGAGGAAGAGATTCCAGCTGTTGTGGTGCTTCATTCATTTTAATGATAATCAGCAGTGCTCTGGCAGTCCAGACAGATTTTACAAAATCCGTCCCCTCTTTGAGATGCTTCGTGAGCAGTGTCTCATGATCCCATCCACTTACAAGCACAGCGTGGATGAGGTTATGGTGGCATATAAAGGCACAAGGGCTGGCAATCTCCGCCAATATATTGCCAACAAGCCAGACAGGTGGGGCTTTAAATTGTTCTGCCGGGCCAGTTCCTCTGGCATCATCCATGACCTGCTGCTCTATCAAGGGGCATCCACATTCTTCAATGTTGAGCTCAGTGAGGAGGAGCAGGTGCTACCTCTGGGAGCCAAAGTGGTAACAACTTTATGTAAAACAATAACACAGCCACGTCTTTCTGTTGTCTTCTTTGACAACTATTTCACCAGTTTCAACTTGATCCAGAGCTTGCACACAAACTTGGGTGTCAAGTCCATTGGCACTGTTCGACCAAACCGCATGGGTGGAGCTACCTTGATGGACGACAAAAAGCTGATGGAGAAAGGACGTGGAGCTTTTGATTACAAGTCTGCTGAAGGAGTGAAATGGTGTGACAACAAATGCGTCCACCTTATGAGCAATGCCTGCGGGATCATGCCTCTTTCAACTGTCAAACGATGGAGCAAAGCGACCCAGGCAAAGATTTCCATCCCATGCCCATCACTCATTCCAGCCTACAATCATCACATGGGAGGCATTGATCTTTCCGACATGCTGGTACACTTGTACAAGACCCCAGCGAAGTCCAGGAGATGGTACATTCCCCTCTTTGGATACATCCTTGACCTGACCATCTCAAATGCCTGGCTGGTCTACAAGAGGGATTGTGGCCTGCTGCATGAGAAAACAATGCCACTCAAAAGATCCCGCCTGGCAGTTGCCCACAGTTTGATGCAAGTCAACAAGCCAGCACCCAAAGTCGGCCGACCATCATCCTGCTGTCCACCACCTCAGAAGAAATTCTACTCCGCAAGACCCTCACAACCACAACCAGATGTGCGTTATGACAGCTGTGGACATTGGCCACTTCACTGTGACAAGCGTGGGCGCTGCAACCTGTGTCCAAAGGGTGTGTCGAGATGGAAGTGTCAGAAGTGCAATGTTTACCTGTGTTTGAATGCAAACCAGCAATGCTTCAAAGCATACCATAGGAAGTAAAGTGACTCTTATGCCCTCCGAAAAGCATTTGTGCTGTCGCACCACCACACAGATGAGGGGTGTCAAGATTAAATGCTAGAAATGCAGTGTTTACATGAGATTTTCAATGTTCCTGTGTTTGAATGGAAAAAAAATGTTTAGCATACCACCAAAAAGTAGTGTAGTGTACTTTTACCATGAATTGACATCTCAACCGTTTGGTTGAGGCCTGTTTTTTATAAACTGTGGGGTCTGTTGAAAATTTTTTTTTTTGATTGTTGTTATTATTGCCCCAAGGAAATAAAAAATGCAAAGAAATAATTTTTCCATAGCTTTTTTCTTATTGAGGACATTAAAGGGTTAAGTCACATTTTTACATGGAGGTCTGTATGTGCTTTCACTTTTTCCCCCGAGTATCATTAGCTAATTCTGCTAATAATACAATTTCAAGTCTTTGCAACTAAGGTCAACTTCATGGCAAAGTAGTGTTTGTATGGAATATGTATTTAAGTCTTTGGAAGAAAGTATTAATTGGGTGGAATCAACCTTTAAAATGGCGAATAATTAATCAAAATATTACTTGGCTGGAATCAATCTTAAAAATTATAAAGAACGATTTTTCTTTTAGGTAGAATCAACCTTTAAAAATATAAATAATGAATCAAAATATTACTTAAGTCAGGGTCCTGAAATTGCGGTCCTGAAACCAGCCTCCAACGGGAGGGGGCGCTGTGGCAAAAACACCAGGGTCCTAGAACTGTGGTCCTGAAACTGCGGTCCTGAAAGTGCAGCTTCCAGGCCTGCAGGGACATAATATTGGTGTAATGAGGTAATTTAATATTTGGGCAACTAGTAAGAAGATATAAGGAGAAGCTGGGCAACCTTGTCTTACACCTTTATTTATATTAAATCTATGAGATGTACCATGCAAGAGTTTCACAGAGCTGTTATTATCCTTGTAAAGTGTTTGAACAGCTTTTCTAAAGAAATTTCCAAATTCAAAGAAAGAGAGGGTGTCAAAAATAAATTTATGGCTGACTGTGTCAAAAGCTTTCTGAAAATCCAGAAAGAGTATTAATGGATCATCAGGGATTAAATCACTGTAATCAATTAAATCTAAAACTAATCTGATATTATTTGAGATGTGGCGTCCTGGCATAAATCCACTTTGAGATGTATGAATAATATTGCTCAATCCACTTTTCAGTCGTTTAGCCAGAATAGAAGCAAGTATGTTGTAGTCATTGTTTAATAAAGTAATTCCTCGCCAGTTGTCAATAAGTAGTAAGTCCTTATGGGGTTTTGGAATCAGTGTAATTAGACCTTGCTTCATTGAGTTAGGTAGTTCTTCTTTAATAATGGATTCATTGTATACTGCAAGTAGAAACTTTGAGACTTCATCGGAGAATGCCTGATAAAATTCTGAAGTAAGGCCATCATTTCCTGGTGATTTGTTACATTTGAGATTTTTAATAGCCCACTGAATTTCTTCAACTGATAAACTTTCATCACATTCATTCCTAAGGTCATCATTTGCTTTTTTCCACATTTTTCAGATGATTAAGTATACAAGAGCTATCACTACATGCATCCTCTTTATAAAGACTTTCATAAAAATTAGATATAAAATTCGACATGATGTATACATCCTCAGTTACTGAATCATCTATTTTCAATTTACCGACTGTATCTATCGAACCAAGAGCGCCAAGAACACTTCCTGCTCTGTCGCTTAGCAACTGGCGCTCGCCGCCGCCATGCTCAGCTCTGGCTCTGCGCGCACTCTGCGCTATGCCGCGCGGTGGCGCCGCGCAAACCGCGCTCGGTGTGGAGGGGCCGATGAAGAGACAGTCACCGGAAATGACGGGACATCTGAGCTCCTGTTGTCTCTCTGAAAACAGTTTTTCTGACAGAGATTAAAAACAGGGTCTGGTTTGTCCCTGCGATGTTTCATCCATGAGTTATTTACCAGGAAAGTCTGGATCTGTGAATATCTTTCTAGCTTTACCAAAGTCTCTGTGAGCCGCTCTCTGAGAGTCAAAGTGAAAGTAAAGTTGAGAGTGACGCAGATCTCCTCTGTCTGCGCCATTTTCCACAGACTAACAAACTGTGCTGAGAGACAGAAGTGAAGAAGAGAGAAAGACTCACCTGCAGTCTGTCAGCCTCCCTCTGCTCTCTCCTGTCCGCGTCCACAGAGCTCACACAGAGCCGGGCCTAGAGGCTCAACAGTCTCCGTCAGTCACGGAGCTGCTTGGTGAGCGCTGCCCGCGGACGCAGGTCCGTTTCCGTGGCCGCGGGAGCGCGCATGGGTTCTCAGTTTCCGCTAAACCACGCGTCTCATGCAGCTTATGAGACACTTATTTTAACTTTTTTGCTCTCCCACACGGAGTCTGAAATATCAGCCAATCAGAAAAAAGCTC